>JAODAL010030219.1:0-50305 GCA_025379985.1 Phyllomedusa bahiana | reverse complement strand
AAGATTCTCTCTCTCCCGTTTCTATTTTTTACAGGTTTCCCTAACAAAATGGTCAACAAGAGATGTTGTCGGGAAGTGTTTTATTCAAATGAAGTGTTCTTTCTGTTGTATATTTTTACAGCTTTATTCCTGTGTCAGTAATGAAGGTATCTGAAAAGACATCTCTCCATTACCAATGCTGGGGCTTTATGTCAGCCAGCTGTGTTTTTCGTCACCCCAAGGCTGACACTAAGGGCCACATGTATGAACCTGTTTAGGTGTAAAACTCACTTTTTTGCCCATAGGTTCAGGCTTTCCTCAATATTGCACAGGTGATATAATTATTGTCAGTGCATTCTGCACAGGTGATATAATTATTGTCAGTGCATTCAGTGGGAGATCCTGAAAACATGACCAGTTGGTGGGTCTTGAGGACTGGAGTTGAGAAACACCACTCTAATGTGATGGTCTGCCTCTGGGGCAGTTGCTGGCTGGTATTTTTAAGGTGGAAGGTACGATTATCCATGGACCATCCCAATTTGATAGTATCAGCCTGCAGTTGCCAGTTTTTCATTGGCTGGTTATAAAATATGGGGGGACCTTTTTTTTCCATAGTTTGTTTCTTTGAATATTTTCAATAGACATGGTTATAAAAATGACAGCATCATATTCTCACCACATTGATTAGCTATAAACATGTAGCCAAAGGTGAATGAAGACTATTACCAAATGCATTGCTGTTCTGATTTTGCTTCCATTAAGAGCTAGAGCAGTTCTTATCTCTTGCATGTGTACACAAGCTTCCATAGTTACCGACCATCTCTCAGGAGCTTGTTTATGTTTCTTACTGACAAACTTCAATCCTGTAGAGCTCTGTAGCCTTTTGCCCTTCTATTTAGACCCTTCCATTACTAATGTCCCTCTAACAGGCTCAGCAAGGAATAGCAGAGCTGATATGCCAATTACTGCTGTAGAACTGCCCACAGCTTAACCAGGAAGTTTAAGTCTGAAGCTGGCTGTGAAGAGCAGGCTCTGTGAAATAGCATGATGAGAACACCCCTTTAATGGTTATAATTCTCAGATAAGGCATAGAAGCTTAATAAACATATTTTTGGATTACAGAGTTAACAGGAATAAAACAATAAACAACAATATAGAATCTGCCTTAGGTACCTGATTTTCATCACAGGAGCCTCACACAGGTCAGCATTAGTCTTACACCTCCTGGTTTACACATCTGTTGACTGTTTGAAGGGGTATTCCCATCTCCGATATTTTTGGCATTTCAACAAGGTATAAATAAGTGCATGTCCCTCATTCCTTGTTTATTCCGCAGCTGCAGAGAATGGATAGGTGACCGTGGATGAGTTATTTTTATTGCTATCAATAGGCGTTTCGAATACAGTCAAGCACATTCACTTGGCTGTACTTCGAATTCTCATAGGAAGGAACAGAAAGAGCTGTTCATGCACAGCTATCTCTCCATTCTGTGCAGCTGCGGCACAGACGAGAGGTAAGAGCACCCCTACTTAAGAGAGGTGTGTCGCCAAGAGGTGGAACCCACAACTATCAGGTGTATGTGCCACAAATTTCTTAGGTAGGAATGCCTTTTTAAGGTTTGCCTTAGACTCTTCTCTTAATACTATCAGGAGGGGTAAACTTAAAGGGGTTTTGTTATGAAGTAAAAGTGACGTAGGACGCTTGCAAATTAAATAGTAATCATTTTACCATTCATCATTATTAAAAATTCTGTAGCATTTTTTTTTTAGCTGCTACCTTAGTGATCCATAGATTACAGTTCATCTCCAGGGTATATAACCGATAATAAGAGCTCCTCAGTCCTGGCCGTACATGCTCATACATCACTTCTCCTCTCACGCAGCTACTGTCAGTCTCTTCCATGCCTACTAATCACACACACTCACTGCAGAGTGACTGTTCAACCCCAGGTGCTGTCATTCTATTCCTGTCCTCTGTACTCCTTAGTAATTAGTCAAACAGTGCAAATAAATAAAAGGGAAAAAAATCCTCAATCAGGTATGTGTACTGAGACAAAAAAATTCCACATGTTTGCTAATTGCAGGGACCTGAACCTAGCACCTCTATGCTAAAAGGCAGATATTCTAACTACTCAGCTACATTGTAGTTACTCACAGCTCTTTACATAAACAGACCTTTGTTTGACTAGAGTGAGCACATTGTGGGGAAAGGCATGGTTATATCGAGCATGATGTGCAGTTCAAACAAATCCTACACACCATTTTTTGAGCACACTGAAAGCTGAAGCAAAACAAACGAGGCATGAAACTTCAGGCCTGCAGGGCAACCAAATTTCACTGCAGATGTCTTCCAACCCCCTATGGTAAGGGATATTTGAATTATACAGATTTGTTGGTGACTTTCTAGACCAGGCATCCTCAAACTGCGGCCCTCCAGCTGTTGGGAAACTACAACTCCCATCATTCCCACTGTTATAGATCATATAAATGCAAGATGGGAGTTGTATTTTCCCAACAGCAGGATGGCCACAGTTTGAGGATGCCTGCTCTAGACAATACTGTTAGGTACCCCACTTCACTAAAACTCCTACTATCTAGGCCACTCTTTAGACATATAGGGCAACCAGATCTAACTGCAGCTGTCTACCAGCCCACCAAGGTAAGGGATACAGATTTATATAGTGACTATGTAGACACTCTCAGGGATTTTACTTCACCCAACTCCAACTCCCATTATCTAGGCCACACTAGATCTCACTGCAGCTGTCCAACAACCCAACAGGGCAGAGGATCTTCAAACTATACAGACTTTTTAGTGACTACTAGTCTCCCAAACAACTAAGAGAGCCTGCAGACTAGAAAAAACAACACTGCAAAGTTACATTTACAATTAATTTATGCAAAAAAAAAAAAAAATTATATAGATAAGTAATCTTTACCAAATGTCTGGAGATTAGATTATAATATAATTCCATCACATTATGCTTTTCTTTTTGCAAGAAAAAAAATGTAAAATTTCTCCCGGAAAGCATTAACAGATCATGAACCTAGAATGCAATGTTCTGTCACTGAGACATTGAAACAACAAAACAGCGAGATAGCTGGGAGTTAACACAGAGAGTGTTGGCCGTAACTATCACCATCATGTGGAGGGTAAACAACCCTAAGACACACTTATCTGCTGGGTTACCGGGGGTCCTCTTTCAAGTGTTTTTATACTGCATGCGGGGTAATGAGGGAATTACATTTTTGTAGCAGATGACATCATGTTACAGTCTTATCTTGTTCCACTTCCCGACATCAATGCTTTATTAATTGCCAAGTAGTGTGTCCTTATGTTTATGTTGTGAGATTATTAAACCTCTGCTTGCTGTTTGAAAAATCTGCATCCTTTTATGTCTGTTTTATGCATAGCGGGGCAGCTGACATTTCACTACTTCCCACGTTAATGAAAAAATGGGTTATTAAAAGGAAATTGCTATGGTCATCCCATTCCGGTTTACAGAGGCAATTAAGTCTCCAGGAACCACCCATGCCACCTATTTATTTAGTAAAAGGTATGTATGGATGTGCTGTATGTTATGTAGAATGCAATTTTTATCTAATATGTAAAGAAAATAGTACAGCAGCCACATTATGGGCGACATGTATGAACGGGATTTACGCCTGTTTTTTGGAGTAACCTGCGCCTCCCGGCCCGAATCCCCTGTCGGATGCAGGGATGCGATGTTAGGCACAGCGTTCGCCACTTTCGGCTGCGCCTCACATAAAGGGGCGTGCAATGGGCGCGGTGTGGGCGTTCTTAGGCGGGGCGTGGCGCGCTCAAAAACTCAGAGGCATGTACGATCGCGGGTCGGCAAAGAGCGGCGCATTGCAGCGCTCGGCAGCTCCGACAGGCAGACCTGGTTGATTCTGGTCTAAATGCTCCGGCGGAGGCGAAGTGAAGCGAGAACGGAACATGAGAGGAAACATAGAAGATCGCAAGAGAAATCTCGGCTCTCAGCTCCGTGCGGCTGGAGTATGATTCCGAAAAAATCGCCTTTATTAGGTGTAAAACATTATCTGAAAAAGAGCTCAAACCTTATTTAATAAAAAAAAAAAAAAAAAATCATTTTCCAAAAATCTAGAACGGCGCAACATCAGGAATTAGGGTCTTAGAAATTGCAGGGAAATACAGTAATTCAAATTCTGTAAGCAATTCTCATTGGTCGGCAGAAACCAGTCAATCAGAATAGGAGCGACAGTGAACCATTATAACCTATGGAGAAATATTGACCAATCAAAATCAAAGGCGGGACAGTTCAAAATATAGTAAAAATACAGAAAAGAGCTGATTGGTTGAGCTAGCGGGGGCTTGGCAATCTTGTCCAATCAGAATAGGAGCGACAGGGACCCTAACCTATGGAGAAATTTTGACCAATCAAAATCAAAGGCGGGACCGTTTAAAATACAGTAAAAATGCAGAAAAGAGCTGAGTGGTTGAGCTAGCGGGGGCTTGGCAATCCTGGCCAATCAGAATAGGAGCGACAGGGACCCATTATAACTTATGGAGAAATATTGACCAATCAAATTCAAAGGCGGGACAGTTCAAAATACAGTAAAAATGCAGAAAAGAGCTGATTGGCTGAGCTAGCAGGGGCTTGACTATCCCGGCCAATCAGAGCGCGAGCTACTTGCCCCATTGTAGTCTATGGAGAGATAGAGGCAATTAAATCTCGGCTCTCAGCGCCGTGCGGCATGGAGTGTCATTAAAAAAATCGTTTTATTAGGTGTAAAACATTATCTGAAAAAGAGCTGAAACCTTCTAAAAACATAAATCAATCAAATCCCTAACAACGCGTTTGTCGCCGAGACCGGCGCTACATCGGGAATTGGGATATAGAGAATTGCCGGGAAATACAGTAATTCAAATTGTTTAAGCGCTTCTCATTGGTTGGCAGAAACCAACCAATCAGAATAGGAGCGAAAGGGAACCATTATAAGCTATGGAGAAGTATGGACCAATCAAAGCCTTGATGTGATCTGTGTTGATCAACTTTTCCTGGGGAAGGTAATAATGGTTGTGAATTTCCTTTGTATGACTGTCATTTTGTGGTGTAGAAGCTCTTTAGAGATGGCTTTGTAATGTTTTCCAGCCTGATGAGCATCAACAACTCTTCTTCTGATCTCCCCAGAAATCTCCTTTCATTGGCACTAGAGCGGTAGAGTATATAACTGGTCAAAATTGTGTCATGCTTACCTGCTTGTCACATAATCTCCAAAAAATTGGGAATCTCGCAAGAGAACAAAGAGTGACTTTTAATCACTATATTTACTATTTTGCCAAAGGCAAACTTAAACTCTATCAGTTCTCTATCTGTTAAACACTAAAACGTAACTTTTATTATATCTAACTCTTAACCTCTATACACACTATTTAAAAACCTGATCTCTAACCTCATCATTTAACCCTTTTTGCTTCTGAGAGAGGGAATAACTCCTTTTCTATTATCAAATCTGGTGGAACCCCACCTACTAACAGGGGAGCCTTATATCTATAGCAAAGTACTAGCTTCAGTAAGGGATCCCAAGCCAACTACTTGGGCAGTCGTCCCTAATCTCATAGACACAGAACACATAAGGCCCCCTTGTGACACCGTCTGCAGCATGTGACACTTGTAGACAGAGGTGAGAGATCACAATTTAAAACGTCATATCTGACCTCGCTGACATGTTTCGCCAGCCAACCTGGCTTCATCAAGGCTTAGAGGTCCGATCACATGTGGTCTGAGCTCACTTCCTTTTATATCATGTTAGGTAAACACCCCGTTCAGGTGCTCACCAATTAGCCATCAGAGAATCCACATAAAACCCACTCCCCCTTCCGCGCGCACACTCATAACATATCCTGCTAAAGCTGCCACCATGCTCCCATGAGCCAACAACCTTCAGTCAAATTCGCCATCTCCATAACGGGCTTGCGCCCCATCTTACCGTACTGCCCGTGCCAATGCACTGCACCAACAAGCACCTCAGCCCTGACTGTGATGGGCTTCCGTCTCACTTCTCTCATATTATTGCAACTGCGTGCCTCACCTAGAATGAATTAAGCAGACTAGGTGTCACATTACACAGCACACTGCCATCTTTGTCAATTCCCATAAGCCCCTTATCTTCAATATCTAATATGCATATTCATTGGGAATATAAACTCCACTGTACAATAGACCACTGTCATATTATCTTCCCATAAAGCACTTCTCCTATATATGTAATATGCATATCATTCCAATAGAGCTGCAGGCCCCATTAAATCCATGTTCCACTGCATTGTATAGTATTGTCTCAAGACTATATTCATAAACCACTTCTCTTTTACATGTAATATTCATATTCATTTTAATAATACCGTAGGCTCTATGGCTAGCCCTCCCTCCCACAGTGTGACCTCACAAGTTCCCCATTGAAGATTCTCTCCTGTGGCTCACAGCTAGCCACTCAATCCACAACGTCACAATGGGAGCGTGCAAAAACATGGGAGCATGCAAGAACTCCAGTATCTCCAAATGCCACTGCATCCAGCTGCATCCGCCTCGCACCAGACCAGCGCCGCAAGCAGAAACAACAAATCTCCACAATACATGAGTACATACATGAATAGTCCCTTGCAAAGCAATATACATCATCCCTAATTTAATAAATAGAAATTCCGAGGCACTCACGTGAATATCTGTCACCCATTACAGGACCCATGGACAATGAGGCAAAAACGTTAGACTCAATGATAATGAATTGGGATAAATTCACGTTTGAATATTCATCGGGAGAAAATTAATTTTTTGATCTTGAAATTAGTTGGATGAAAATAATGCAATTCAGACAAAGATATTGTGGAAAAACGGCTACCAATAGTTTGTTTTTTCTGTTGCATCCACCTTCTCAAAAAAAGGGGATTCCCATAGGCCAATTTCTTGGAGATACTGGAGTTCTTGCGTGCTCCCATTGTGACGTTGTGGATTGAGTGGCTAGCCGTGAGCCGTAGGAGAGAATCTTCAATGGGGAACTTGTGAGGTCATAGAGCCTACAGTATTATTAAAATGAATATGAATATTACATGTAAAAGAGAAGTGGTTTATGAATATAGTCTTGAGACAATACTATACAATGCAGTGGAACATGGATTTAATGGGGCCTGCAGCTCTATTGGAATGAATATGCATATTACATACATAGGGGAAGTGCTTTATGGGAAGATAATATGACAGTGGTCTATTGTACAGTAGAGTTTATATTCCCAATGAATATGCATATTAGATATTGAAGATAAGGGGCTTATGGGAATTGACAAAGATGGCAGTGTGCTGTGTAATGTGACACCTAGTCTGCTTAATTCATTCTAGGAGAGGCACGCAGTTGCAATAATATGAGAGAAGTGAGACGGAAGCCCATCACAGTCAGGGCTGAGGTGCTTGTTGGGGCAGTGCATTGGCACGGGCAGTATGGTAAGATGGGGCGCAAGCCCGTTATGGAGATGACGAATTTGACTGAAGGTTGTTGGCTCATGAGAGCATGGTGGCAGCTTTAGCAGGATATGTTATGAGTGTGCGCGCGGAAGGGGGAGTGGGTTTTATGTGGATTCTCTGATGGCTAATTGGTGAGCACCTGAACGGGGTGTTTACCTAACATGATATAAAAGGAAGTGAGCTCAGACCACATGTGATCGGACCTCTAAGCCTTGATGAAGCCAGGTTGGCTGGCGAAACATGTCGGCGAGGTCAGATATGACGTTTTAAGTTGTGATCTCTCACCTCTGTCTACAAGTGTCACATGCTGCAGACGGTGTCACAAGGGGGCCTTATTTGTTCTGTGTTTATGAGATTAGGGACGACTGCCCAAGTAGTTGGCTTGGGATCCCTTACTGAAGCTAGTACTTTGCTATAGATATAAGGCTCCCCTGTTAGTAGGTGGGGTTCCACCAGATTTGATAATAGAAGGAGTTATTCCCTCTATCAGAAGCAAAAAGGGTTAAATGATGAGGTTAGAGATCAGGTTTTTAAATAGTGTGTATAGAGGTTAAGAGTTAGATATAATAAAAGTTACGTTTTAGTGTTTAACGGATAGAGATCTGATAGAGTTTAAGTTTGCCTTTGGCAAAATAGTAAATATAATGCTTACCTGCTGTCGCCAGATACTTTAACTACTGGACAACCCCTTGAATTTTGAGGGTCTTTGTGATTGAAAGTCATTGTGTTAAGCATGTGGTAAAGGGGGTAGTCTCTAAAAAGAGATGGATATATGTTTATACAGTTTTGGCCGTATTTAGTCTGGGTCTCAGAATTTTAGGCTCTGGTCTGGGATCTGTTCTATATTTTGGAGTCTGATTTGGGTTATTTTTGTATTTCTGGGTCTTCGGTCTGTTTTTATTTTGGGGTCTGTTTTTACTTTGGAGTCTGATCTTAGGCCTGTTTTTATCTTAGGCTCTAGTTTGGTGTCTCGTCTAGGATCTGTTCTGTATTTTTTAGTCTGATCTGGGGTCTTATGTATTTCTGGGTCTGGGACTTGTTTTCATTTTGGGGTCTGTTTTTACACTGGAGTCTGGTCTGGGGTCTATTTTAAGTTTGAGACCTAGTTTGAGGTCTGTTTTAAGTTTGGGGTCTGTATTTATTCTATGGTATGATCTAGTGTCTTTATGTATTGCTGGGTTTGATCTGGGGTCAGGCCCGGACTGCCGATAGGGTCCAGAGTGCCGGCCCTGGTCTGTGGCGCGCTACAGGGGCCGCAATGGTCGCATCAGCGACCGGACCCCTGTGGCAGGGGGCCGACAGGCCCCCCTCGCTACACGGCTGCACGGCTGGGTCACCGACCCAGCCATGCAGCCATCACTGCTGCCGCCTGCACCGCGCGGTGCAAGCAGCGCCCAAGGCTGAACAGCTGGGATCTACTGATCCCGTCTGTTCAGGTCCCAGGAGGCCGTGGGGCAAGCGCGTGATGTAATGACGTCATCGGCGCCTGCTCCGCGACCTGTCCCAGGAAGCCAGCGGCCGCTCCGGAGCAGCAGAAGAGGAGGGGACAGCGGGTGAGTATTATTTTTTTTATTTTTTTTAAACTACTTACTAGCCCTGCCTGGCTGCCTATAATAGCCCTGCCCTGGCTATATGATGCCCTGCCCTGGCTATCGATACCCTGCCCTGGCTATATGATGCCCTGCCCTGGCTACCTATACCCTGCCCTGGCTATATGATGCCCTGCCCTGGCTACCTATACCCTGCCTGGCTATATGATACCCTGCCCTGGCTATATGATGCCCTGCCCTGGCTACCTATACCCTGCCCTGGCTACCTATACCCTGCCCTGGCTGCCTATACACTGCCCTGGCTGCCTATACCATGCCCTGGCTGCCTATACTAGCCTTGCCTACCTATACACTGCCCTGGCTGCCTAAAATAGGCCTGCCTACCTATACACTGCCCTGGCTGCCTATACACTGCCCTGCCTACCTATATACTGCCCTGCCTACCTATATACCGCCCCTGCCTGCCTATATACCGCCCCTGCCTACCTATATACCGGCCCTGTCTGCCTATATACTGGCCCTGCCTGCCTATATACTGTTCCTGCCTGTCTGCATACTGTCCCTGCCTGCCTACATACTGTCCCTGCCTACATACTGACCTTGCCAACCTACATACTGGCCCTGCTTGCCTAATGGGGGTCTACCTATTTACATGTCACTTATCTGACATTTTTTCATTTCTAATTTTTCCGGTCTAACATACGCTGTTTGGGGAATTTATAGGTAAGTTCTGGAAAAGAGAGGAGCCTAAGATGTATTTGTGGTAAATTCTACAGGGACGAGTAGTGACCACTAGAAGAGGACACTGCATGCTGTACCGGACAGAGAAAGAAATGGAAGGGAACAACAAGGGAAGGCATCATGGAGGTTTGGGCCAGAGGGAGAAGAAAAGGAGAAGAGAACAACTCCCATCAGAGATGACGTTTCCTGTGAGTCCCTGCTATCAGGGGTCATTTTACTTCTGTGTTGAGTCAGTGCTGTATTCATGTGATGGTGACCTGACTACTGGTGATGTGATTGGTGGGGTTGTAAGTTATGTTGGTGCTTATGTAGTGTCAGTGTGGGCTTGTACCTGATTGTAAAGTGCACACCTGACTCTGTGATGAGGGGTTTCTCTGCACCACTTTCTTTCGTGCTTGTATGTAGGGGGCTTTAACATGGAGCGGTTTTTGGTGCATTTTTTGATGCTTTTTTTGTGCAGAAATGTACAGCATTAACTGCCTTTCTGCACAAAAACTCACCAAAAACACATCAAAAACGCACCAAAAATGCGAAAGCAGCTTTATAGTGTAGTTTATTTTAGAAAGTGGCGAGGTGCGAGAACAAGGGAATAAAAATCAGCCCTGGCTGATTTTTATTCCCTGTCCGGCCCTGGGGTTGGTATAAGTTTAGAGGGTCGGGTCTAGCTCTGCAGTTACCCTGCAGTCTGTAGCTATTCCAGGTTCTATAACAAGTCCACAGCACAATTCTGCAACGTACAGGGCATTGTGCTCCAGGGCATGGAAATATGAGTCATTAAATCCAATTCACTTCTATGGAATCAGTTTCTGATGTGGAAATGTTCCCCATTGGCAGTCTGCACCATGGAGTGGGGCGATAACACCATTACAGTTTTCGTCTCCAGCAGCAGAAAGGCTTGATGGACCCCTGGTGATGCTGTTTTATTTTCCTTATCATACAGCATGCTAAGTCATCGATTCAGAATTGAACATATATAATGTATGTGTAATATGTTGCTATCGCCGTCAGATCGCCGTCGCTACTACAGAACTCTGAATCCCCATGCTCATTTTGCAGAATTTCCACAGCCTACGATCAGCTACAGAGGGAGCCCACCAAAGACTTCTTTATCCCAGTTTTCTCTAGCTTAGTAGAGCCAGAAGACATCTGTGAGCTGCGTCAATTATTACATTTTAGAAACCTATGTGTGCAATGTACTGTAATTAGTGGATTTGGAACATAGCTTTGACTGCCATACAATACCCTAATAAATGTATTTATGTAAACACTTTTTACCTTTGGTTACCAGCAAAATATGTTCGCATACAGGGAAATGCCATTCTTAACTTTACCACAAAGATTTCTGGGGTAGGGGATGAGGAAAACTTCTATAATTCTGTATTCTCCCATATATTTTATTATATTTTGTTTATTTTTGATGATAACTTTGAAGGATTTTCTGATCACACTAAGTTTATACATAGCTAAGATATGTGACCCCCATCAGATCCAGAAACTTATTTCAAATTAGTCGGCAATCCAACACAAGGTAAATTATAAGATGCTTGAAAGTTTTATTAATTCCATATGTCACAAAATAGAACACCAAATAGTGATATTACTCCATAAAAGCACCATAGGATGTATAGATCAGAGATGGTAAATACATTTTTAGGTAAAAACCCTTCTCTATCTGGGTAGGCAATCCATAATAATAATAAAAATAATAATATTTATGTATATAGCACCAACATTTTCCGCAGCACTTTACAATTTAGAGGTTATAAGTACAGACAAGGAAAACAAACGTTACACAGTAAAAAGCTACTTACAGATCAGACACAATGTATGAGGGCCTGCTCCCAAGAGCTTACAATCTATTAGGGTGAATAATAATCTAAAACACTTTTGGAGATGTAATATCACAAATCAATAAATAAGCTGAACTGCAAATATATTTTTTCAATAATTGTGTGTATGTATATGTGTATATATTATATGTGAGCACTCACTCTCGTTTGGCCTCCATCATGGACCAGCTTAGGGGGTCTTTGCTCACCGGATCGCTGTCTTTTGTAGATCGGTATTGGCATATCCAATAAGGCACTCCGACTGCAGGCTTTAGTTTCACTGGCCTCAACCAGTTTTATTGGGCAAGCAGGTTACAGGAAAAACATACACATAAATCAAATCCTAGGCCGTCTGGCCACTAACTAACACATGAAATAGACCCTGTCTATCGGTAGTCTGGACCTAAAGTCCAGCATCAAACACCCTGTACTCTCCAGCACAGTATTGGCTTCCCTTGAGCCTCCATGGGCCAAAGCCTCTCTCCAGCTCCTCTGCTGTACTCCCAGCTAGCAGACCACGCCTCCCCCCCCACCTGTTCAGCTGGAGAGACAGACTTTTTATAGCCATCCAAAGAATGGCCCAAAACCAGACATAGAATCTAGGGACCTGGAACGTGGGAACAACCACCCACCCATCTGCAGCTGTTCCGGGGAAGCCAACCCATAATGGCTGGATATCAGCCGTGCTACATACAGCTGTCAGCAGCCTAGTGTTGCTGACAGATAACGATTGGCTCCCCCCCACCACGACCAGGCCCTTAGTGGCACGTCTCTACCAGCATGACTTCAGCTAGTGGCAAAAACAGACAACTACCTGTAGTCGCTCTGCCACAATATATATATATATATATATATATATATATATTATATTATATATATATATATATATATATATATATATATATATATTATAATATATATACAGAGGCAGTCTGGGGTACAAATTGTCCTTCCATATGTTTATTCAGGGAATCAGACGTGCAGCACAACAAGCACAAAATGGAAATAAAACAAAACTCCTGCTCGTCCGTGTACTTACTATACATGGATAGTTTCCTCACTAACACCTTAGTCCATAATGGAGTTTGTGTAGCAGACACTGGTCTCCTCAGTGTATCGCTTCTCCAGCCAAATGCAAAGACCAAAGTTGCAGCCACACCTAGTTAGCTGATTTGCTGACTTTAAATAGGGCAGCTAAATATTTGATACACTGACGATTTAGTAACTTTTCCCACCTACAAAGAATAGAGAGCGCAGTAAGTTTTATCGTAGGTGCACGTCAAATGTGAGAAGCAGAATCTGAAAAAAAGATCCAGAAAATACCATTGTATGATTTTTAAACAATTCATTTGCATTTTATTGCATGAAATAATTATTTCATGCAATAGAAAAACAGAACTTAATATTTGGTACAGAAACCTTTGTTTCAAATTACAGAGGTCAGATGTTCCTGTAATTCTTGACCAAATTGTCACGCACTGCAGCAGGGATATTGGTCCACTCCTCCATATAGATCTTCTCCAGATCTTTTAGGTTTTGGGACAGCCGCTGGGCTAAATTGAATTTCAGCTCCCTCCAAAGATTTTCGATTGGGTTTGAGTCTGGAGACTGGCTAGGCCACTGCAGGACCTTGAAATGCTTCTTACGGAGCCACTCCTTAGTTGCTCTGGCTGTGTGTTTCGGGTCATTATCATGCTGGAAGACCTATCCATGACTCATCTTCAATGCTCTTAGTGAGGAAAGGAGGTTGCTGGCCAAAATATTGCAAAACATGACCCCATCCATCCTCCCTTCAATATGTGGCAGTCATTTTTGTGCAGGTTAGCAGTTTTGGCCCTGGTGTCCTTAGACAGCTCTTGAGTGTGGACAGGTGTCTTTTATACAGATAAGGAGCTAAAACAGGAGCTATTAATTCAGGTAATGAGTGCAATGTAGGAGGGCTTCTTAAAGAAAATTAACAGGTCTGTAAGAGCCAGAATTCTTGCTGGTTGATAGGTGATCAAATACTTATTTCATATTTTAATAAAATGAAAATTATTTACTTAAAAATCATACAACGTGATTTTCTGGATTTTTTTTAGATTTTGTCTCTCACAGATGAAGTGTACCTACAAAAAAGATTACAGACCTCTTCATTCTTTGTATGTGGAAATACTTGCAAAATCGCCAGTGTATCAAATACATATTATCCCCACTGTATATATACATTTATTTACATATACAGTTTATATGTTCTGTTACTTCATTTAACACAAGTATTAAAATTCCAATAAAAAAAGTCAGAGTGTTCCCACATTTGTTCAAAATGGAGAATCCTTGCATCCAAATGGATCATTTAGATTTAAATTTCAGAAAAAAAAGTCATAAATCCATAGAACATAGTCCTATAAACAATTCATAACATAAATCACGAGATATAGGTGAGGATTTGCAGGAATAAATAGTATAATAAATAATATTGTATGTAAAAATATTTCATTAAGTAAAATTCATGATATAAAATGTACATATGGGGTGTTATAATAATAATATAAGGTTATGTCAAATGACTCCCTTCATATGACGAGTAAAATGCAACAGACATTAAACCTATAAAAAAAAAAGCATGAAAGCCATTTCAAATAGTCAGTATGCTCAGGACTGCCACTTGAAGTATGGGATGCAAGGAAAGGCACCAGATACCAAAATGCATCTAACATCTCTCTATAGGATGTCTGGAACTAAGTTGCTATCTTTGTAACTGCTTCAGTAGGACTCTACTATTTAGTGTGCATTGACTAGCCAGATAGAGAACTTAAAGGGGTTTTCTTTCTACAAAGATCATATCTGTAATGATGGGGACAGTAAAAATTAGCACTTTTGCAATTGGTTTGCATTAACTAAATCATTTAGTATAGCAGCTGTTAGCTAATCTGTGTGTTCTACACCTAAAACTGAATCCTGGGGTCGGCCCACACCCCCTTTGCTGTGATTGGCTGCCTGATATTTAGTTCAACCCCCTGGACAATATATACCCTCTGTGCTGTGATCGGCTGCCTGCACTTTCTGTGCCTACTCTCCCCTAAGCTGTGTGAACATGAAATTTAAACTGGGACAGGGACAGCTCTGATGTGAAGGGTCTGGGAAATGCTAGATTCACTCCTCCCACTCATATAACACACATACAATACACTCTTCTCCTCCCACCCATATAACACACATATAATACACTCTGCTCCCCTCCCCTATATAACACACATATAATACACTCTGCTCCCTCCTCCCATATAACACACATATAATACACTCTGCTTCTCCCAGCCATATAACACACATATAATACACTCTGCTCCTCCCACCCATATAACACACATATAATACACTCTGCTCCCCCACCCATATAACACACATAAAATACACTCTGCTCCCCCAACCCATATAATACACATATAATACACTTTGCAAGACACAATGACTAGTTGTCATGTTTTGTAATATTAGGGGGCTGTATGCATGTTTCCACCAATTCAGGTGTTCTGGTTACAAGGATTGGAGCCTGGGAGGGAGGTGACAGCTCTGAAGGCATGAGAACTGACCATAGCATAAGGTCTGCTCTGTGACATCCTTTCCCTTCCCCTGCTGACACAGAATGATGATGATGATTCAGGAGGGAGCAGGGAGGGGTTGTGATGATGTCATGACTCTTCAGTGAGGGAAGACCTGCCTACTGGGAGGAGAGACCTGCCCCTGGATTTGAAGCTGTAAGAGAAAGAGAAAGCTTAAGGTGCCTGTGAAAGCCTGTGGTGAGAAAACCCCTTTAAGCCTGAAGAAGGAATGTTATCCGAAGGTTAGCTTCCTTTCTATAATCTATACATGCTATGATGCTTTTATGGAATAATATCACTATTTGGTGTTTTTTGTTTTGTGACATGTGGAATTAACAAAACTTTGAAAACTTTCACCCTGAATTTGAAATTTGGTTATATTGGGTGAATTAGGAGGCCTGTCACACAGTCTCGAGTGTGCTGACCATAAAGTCCCATTCACATCTGGTTTTTGCACCCCATCTGTCAAGATACCATAAAAGTGTGTTCTGATGAATACCATGGCAGGGCCATGATAGGGCCATAGACTTCTATAGGGCAAATGTGCTCCTAATTATACAGTGGTTGCCCTATTTTACTGTTTCTGCATAGGGCAAAAAGCATGGTTTACTATGCTTGTGTCTCATACACAAATGGTATAGTTTGCTAAGTAGGGCAAATGTAGTCAAATTAGATCTACATTTGCCCTATAGAAGTCTATGGCTCCATCATGGCTCGCTGTGGTATCTGTCGGGATAAACTTTATGATCTCTGAATGAATAACACGAAAGGGGAACAAAAACGAGATGTGAAGAGAGTTTAACTTGGCTGATCTAGAGGTCATAGGAGCATCTGGAAGTCAGAAGCCAACAACCAGATGGTTATGGCACATCCTACTGTGATGCCACCAGTCGTTATGGCAGTGAGATCTGTTTATCTGTATTCCATTTCTCATTAAGTTGTTTGGAAATTTTCTTGTACTCATCCCATGAATCATAGTTTTCA
Organism: Phyllomedusa bahiana; assembly: GCA_025379985.1. Lineage (NCBI taxonomy): Eukaryota > Metazoa > Chordata > Amphibia > Anura > Hylidae > Phyllomedusa > Phyllomedusa bahiana. Next base: position 34,137 of record JAODAL010030219.1, on the reverse strand, counting down.
ATAACTTTGTATTTTCTGTGCTGTTATTTTACCAGGAAATTATTCCATCCGTTGTGAAGGGGTTTCCTTTTATTTTTTTGATAGAAATGAAATACTGCAATAAAATAAACAATATACTAACATCTATACTCAATGCCATTCCACGGGTCATCTCCGAATAGTGAAATCAACGCAGTTGCTTATGATAGTGCCCATGAGTTGATTGCCCAAAGTCGGAAGTAAACAGAAGAAAGGCAACTTTATTTTTCTGGGGCCACAGTACCTTATATACATTTAAAGAAAAATGACCCAGAAAATCCTTTGAAGGGGTTCACTTCTGAACAGTGATGCCAGGAAACGGCACGTGATGCTCCTTCTGGAGGTAAACAGAAGACCCGGCCAGAGCACTAGTAGCAGTGGAGTGGAGAGATAAGTATGACTTTGTATTTCATTGCAGCAGTACTACCACCAATTTACCATAAAATATTAACTTGGAAAATACCTTTAAGAGGTCCAGATACTATTTCAGTATTGAGTTTGATCGTCAATTTGTGCTAAATCGGCTCATTTTACTGTGTTCTTTGGTTAAGTGACATGGAGATTCAGCTACACTAGCTGTCTTTGCCCAGTGTACAGTATACATTGGAAGAAATACAACATATGCACTTGCTATTTCATCTTGGCGTATGAAGCGATACATCATTCAGTTGCGTGCATCCACCTCTGACTCACATAGTAATAGGTATTCTTTTTACATGATCCCCTAGATAACTCCATGTTTCAGTGGGGCTTAACAGTGGTCCTGCTTTTACACATAAGAAATAAGGAGTATGCTGACATGCTGGGGACACTTCATGAAGACAGTTTTTTGTGTGTATTGTTGCGCTGGTGACTCTAGGGTCTCCGTGACTGCTAGTTTACTATTAAATTTCAAATCAGCTCTCACCACTTATAACTATGTGTATACAGCATGCATGCCATCGATAGTTGTGTTCCCCAACATCACAGATTAAGTCCAAGGTCCACAAACAGGACAATCACCATTTTAAACGTACAATGCTAGACTCTAGTTCAAAACAGCATCGGTTCCTCTAGATACTCTTGTACACAATTTTTTAATGAAATTGGCAGGGAGGTTGTTCCAAACATCTAGGAGAAGTAACTACAGATCTTCTGTGGTTGTAGCTGCTCAGATCCTTCTGTTTATTCATGTAATCCCAGACAGATTCAGTGGAATTCATCACTTCCAGGACTCCAGACAAAGGACGGTCACAACAAATATTGGGTTGATTTGAATTTCTGTTCTGCTCATTCACTTTACATTTTATTAATTGATGAAAATAAACTATTAACACATCTTTTTGAAAGTATTCCTACTTGCTGTTTGCCTCCTTATACATGTACTGTAGATTATTGAGATATTGTTATTTTGCGCAAAAAAAATCAGAACTAGTATAAGGCCATGGCACCGATTTGCGGTCGTTTTTTCAGATGGTTTGCGGTTTTGCAAACCGTCTGAAAAACCGTCCGCAAACTTTTACATGAGGCCTCTATGGAAAACCCGTGCGCCAGTCCCCACTGAATGGGTTTTCTGCCTGGCGGTTTTTCAGACCACGGGCCGCCCGAAACACATTCTACATGTTCATTCTTCCGTCCGGTTTTCGGACGGAATATGGTCAAGTGAATGCGAAGGGGGACTGCTTTTCTCCAGTAATCACGGAGAAAAGCCGTCCCCCCGCGGCCATGTGCACGGCACAAAAATTGGACAAATACTGGTTGGATAAACCGACCGGAATTTGTCTTGTGCCGTGTAAACGCCGCCTAACTTGGAGAAAATATTTCTTCTGTGACTGACTTTAGTTTTGTATTTTACGCTAATTTAACTTTTAGATTTTATGGTCTGGTAATTCCTTGTGCATGAGAAGCGGTAACTTAGAGATGTTGTTGATTGTTCTCTCTTTTTAGGGTTTTGCATCCTCACTTTGGTATTATTTTATTTATTGCTATTTGCCTCTGTAGCCTGCAGAGTTGAGTCATTATATCACATTTTTGTAAGCACTATGTAACCTGGCAATGCTCCCATGCCCTGGGGCGCTATAGACACACACAGCAGAAGATATATAGCATCACAGTGGGTGGTTTGAGGTAAGTTGTTTTGACAAAAGCACATTGTTCCTTATGTTGTGTATCTGTAGGTTACTATGTATTTGAATTAATGAATATCATTATCAACTGGTGTCATTTCTTGGCTCTGCAATGAGGAATTGTCACTTCTTAAAACTTTGCTGCAATCGCTATATTATGTTTATTTTTATGTAAAAGTTCACTGTTTACATTCTACTATTAGGCTATGTTCACACGGCTTATTAACAATGTATTATATGCAGGGCGGATTTCGCTCTGCGCTTCGAATTACGCCATTGTGCCGGTTGCATGCATGGCATTAGGCGGATGAGGGAGGGGGGGGGGGGGGTTTTGGCTAAATATTGCATGTGTTCCCATTAGACACTGCAGTTCACACTGAAATGCTGTATCCCAAGATTTGTATTCACTTTCATGCACATTTGGCAATTTATCAGAATTTTTTTTTTGTTCTGATGTTGTACAATTGCCTATGCAACCAGGCTCTTAAAGTGGTTGTCTCGTTGTAACAAGCCTTGTCAATACGCTCCATCTGGACATGTGATCATCATGTTCAGCGAAATGCGTTGTTTTTTAACCCCTTCTTTTACCATCTTTGACTAATAGGTCTGACTTATTTTATATTTCTATCAGTGGATAAACCTTTTATACAATAAAAAAGTCTAACTATTTGGCATTTCATCCCTTATTTCAATCGGGGCAGCCTTTTCTGAATCTATTCCCTTTTAGGCGTTAGACCCTTTAGTTTCTCCAACCATTTTTGCTTGTGATCCACACAAGTGAAATACAATTTTATATTCAACCATCGAGAACTTAATGAGTCCATCTCTTAACTTTAGATGCACATGTCCAACTGTTCAATGTTTCAGGACTTTTTTGCAAAACGTGCTGATCTCTAACAAGGGGCTTCATGACAAAATTCACAAGAAGGTGTTTTACCCCTAAATCACCAAATAAATGTAGGGGATCAATTTGGATTGAGATGTAAACAGCACTTATCGTGCTGTTCACATTTTGACATCATGAGACCAAGACAACACCTTACAATTGATCAACAGTACCTCGCCATTGCAAGGCTTCAAACAGGATGCTCTCAGATGGAAGTGGCCACTGGCCTTAGAGTTTCATAGAGTGTCGTCAGCAGGTTGCAACAAAGATAAAGAGAGACTGGAAGAGTCAGAGAAAGGCAAAGAAGTGCAGGTCCTTTAGCTACATCACATACTGAGGACCGCTTCATTGTAAACAATGCCGTGTGCAATTGGATGATGACTGTCACACAACTCCATGCACATTTAAGGGAGGTGAGAGACACCTGAATGTCATGTCAGACTGTTTGTAACCGTTTACATCGCATGGTCTGCATGCTAGATGACCGACAATAGCACCTGACCGTGCTGATGCATGACGCTCTCCTTGACGTCTACAGCATCATTGGCGGCCATAATTTCTGCTAAGAGTAAATCGACTTTTATCACTGAACAGGACTGAGGACCACTGATCCCTCGTCCAGCGTAGATGTTCCTAGTCCATGCAAGACCGATGATGCCTGTGCCTGGTGGTGTGGTCAGGTCGTCTTGCATGCAGACAATGCTGATCTAAATGGTTACGAATGGTCTGACGTGACACTTGGTTGGTCCTCACTTGGCCCTTACTTGGGGATGCTGGTCAGCGGGATCAACCAATTATCCTGGCAGCTTAATTTTGAAAAGGTGCTTCCCGTCAACTATTATTATTGTCTTATAAGCCTAGCAATGGTGAGCATCATTAGTGTCCCCTATTCCAATGTCAAGTTTTGAAGTTTCAGTATCAAACTGAAATAAAAGAAAGTGAAGGAACTTCTCTTTAACCAGTTCCTGACCAGGCACATTTTCCTTTTACATAGAACATGCAGGTCAGAAGGCTATAACATTTTCTTGCACTTGGTTATTGTAAAAAAAATTTCACCTTTTTTAAGTGCTAGGTTAGGCTTTATTTCTATGTGATTCTGATATGTCTTTTTTATTTTTACTTGATGGAAAATTGTAAAAAAAAAGTTTTCACAATCTTTGATTTAATTATTTTTTATCTGCAAAAGTGGTGCTAAAATAAGTTGTGTCATTGTATCACTTTTCCATCATGGTCGTTTATATTTAGGTGATAGAAAGTTTAAGGGTATGTTCACATGGCGTAATTGCGGCGCGTACAGTATGTGCCGCAATACGCCGTGTGTTTTGGGAGTCGCGCTGATCAGCGCGTATTCCCAAAGCACGGGGGGCCGGCAGCCCGCTGGCCCCATTGACATACATTGTTCGTGGCGCGTAAGCGCTGTGAACAATTGACATGTCAATTCTTCCCCCACGTATTGTATTTTACGCTCGGGGGGACGACACGTAACCCATAGTTCTCTATGAGAGCTATGGATTACCGTAATTTTGGCACGCATTTCGCCGCATATAACGTGCAATATGCGGCGAAATGCCCAACAAAATAAGCCGGGCTTCAGGGTCAGGATAAAAGTAGTGGTTTGGGTTGTTAGTATTTATTTTTTAACATTTTATTTTGTGTGTATGTTTTTTGTTACTTTCTTTTACATATTGGCTTTTCCATAAGATCAAAAAAAGACCTCTGGGGGCATTTGTACACTTTGCTTTTTGGGTGATTTCACCTGTAACTGGGACTGTTATATTAGCCCCAGTTTCAGGGGAAATCTAGAGGAGATTTAGTCTTAACAATCGACTTGAGGCCTTAACAACCGGCTTAACAACCGACTGAAGTCCGCGGAGTCGATTGCTAACTCTTATCAACTGACTTGAGCTGAGGCCTTAACAACTGGCTTAACGACTGTTAGCGACTTCACACGCAGTAAATTATGTGTCCCCCAGTGAAGGTAAAAGGGTCCCCCAGTAAGTTATACGCCCCCCAGTAGGTGGTTATATACTTTATATATCTCCCAGTAGGTAGGTGTGTAGTTTATATGTCCCCCAGCAGGTATATAGGCAGGTTATGGATCCCCCAGCAGGTATATGGGCAGGTTATGGATCCCCCAGTAGGTATATAGGTAGGTTTAGGTCCCCCAGCAGGTATATGGGCAGGTTATGGATCCCCCAGTAGGTATATAGGCAAGTTATGGATCCCCCAGTAGGTATATAGGCAGGTTTAGGTCCCCCAGCAGGTATATAGGCAGGTTTAGGTCCCCCAGCAGGTATATAGGCAGGTTTAGGTCCCCCAGCAGGTATATAGGCAGGTTTAGGTCCCCAAGCAGGTATATAGATAGCTTATAGGCCCCACAGCACGTGTATATTTAGGTAGCTTATAGGCCTCACAGCACATATGTAGGTAGCTTATAGGCCTCACAGCACATATGTAGGTAGTTTATAGGCCTCACAGCACATATGTAGGTAGCTTATAGGCCTCACAGCACATATGTAGGTAGATTATAGGCCTCACAGCACATATGTAGGTAGATTATAGCTCCTCCCTGCACGTATATAAGTAGATAATAGCCCCCTCCCTGCACATATAATAGTAGATAATAGCCCCCCTCCCTGCACATATAACAGTAGATAATAGCTCACCTCCCTGCACATATAACAATAGATAACAGCCCTCCTCCCTGCACATATAACAGTAGATAATAGCATCCCTCCCTGCACATATAACAATAGATAATAGCCCCCTCCCTGCACATATAACAATAGATAATAGCTCCCTCCCTGCACATATAACAGTAGATAATAGCCCCCAGCATGAATAGCGCTAATTAAAAGTAATACCCTGACAGCACTTACCTGACCTCGCTCCCTGTCGCTGCCGCTGTCGCTGCTCCCGGTCTTTTCTTCAGCGGCGTGACGTCACCAGGCCGCGCGGGACAGAGCCGCATCCTGCCTGCGGCCACCGAGTACTCCGCGGAGCTCTCTGCTCCGCCAAAGCATCTAACTGTGTGTGCGTCCGGCGGACGCACATACAGTCAGTCCCGCCACCGCTGCCGTCGCCAAGGTCCTAAGCCGCTAAGCCGATAGCTTAGCGACTGGTAGCGGCTTAGGACCCTAACGATCGGCGGCGGCGGCGGATAGCGGCGGCGCCGGGGACTAGAGGAGATACATCACAGATTTTCTGCCTATCTGTGTATAAATCACTGATTGATTTCAGTATACACAGAGATTAAGAAGCCAGGAACAGTAAGGCTGGGTTCACATGGCTTATAGCCGGCGTATGGTGGTGCGTACTGTGTGTGCCGCTATACGCTGGGTATTTTAGAAGTTCCATGCTGGCCACCACGTGCTTCTAAAGTGCTTTGTGCTGGCTCCCAGAGATAAACTGCCATTGTCCGGATGTTTAGGCCATGTCTACACAGACTGTACCCAGGGCTGTGTAGCCCTCAATAGAAAATGCACAGCTCAGATTTTTTACTGAGGGTTTCCTAAACCTAAAACCGTTGTATATTCCATCGGACTGCCATCGGATTCCCATAGCCCCAATGTATTGGGCTGTCAGGAATCTGAGATCCGACCGTGTTCTTTTGTGCAGCATGGTCCAGCGAAGTAAAAGTGCTGTCAGATTTTCACAGTGCTGTGTCGACATAGCCTTATTGTCTATGGAGGGCCGGCAAGTAGTTAACTGTCCGCTCATCACTATTCAAGAGTTATTTCTTGAGGGGATCTGCACCATCTTCATTCAACACTAATGCCTTGTCCTCAACAGTGAAATAACCGTGAAAGATTCAGAGCCCTCGGTGTATGGCTGCATGCCCTTGCCCAACAAAACCACTGGCATTTATCTGTAAAGAGTACTTTACCCATCACAGGGAACAGTACAGGACATGGCATTATGTAGAGCTACACTTGTTAGATGTGGCGCCTGTCATATGAAGTCTTTTCTTTCATAGTAGCAAATCAAAACCGTTCTAGACCCTCTATCAGATGACAGTGCAATGCACTAAACCTCCTCTCAGTCGGGTGTTAATGCTGCCCATGTGCAAGGCTATCAATTTTCTAGATTTGTAAAATTAAATAACATTAAGATAAAAAGCTCTTTGTGGCTAGTACTTTTCCGGCGCTATCCTGACCGGTCATGTTTGAAGGGAATGTGCTATGAATTTAATTTTTGTTTTATTAATCAGAAGTAAATCTGTAGAAGAGAACTAATGTGTTTCTTTTGTATTTAATATTTTAGCTATTTAATTTTTTTTTTACTTTCCTGGGGACGACCATATTTCATTCTTGTATTTTCTGCATAGACAGTAAATAAGTCTGTGTGCGTTTTATGGCAACAGAGTTAATATATAAAAGTGTTAATAGTCTAATACAGTTTATAAAAAAATAGAATACAGCGTCCTCCCCGAAAACTGGGAAGTATCAGAGGAGATGTACACGGAGCCTCGTGTGTGTGTGTTATGTATAGTGTTATTATCCTGCCTCTTCTAAGCTTAAAGCAGAACCACAGAGTTGTCATATATCATTAAAGGGCTGCTCTCATCCATATTGAAAACTATAAGAGATCCATCATCTCCCTTACCTGCCAATTACACTTCTAGATCAAAAGCTACGTACTTACCAAATAGGGGACTTACATGTTTATCCAATGGGGAGCCACCCTATATAATTGGGGGTTTCACTTACCTCATAATACTATTTAATGTAGCTATTTATCTAGAGGGTGGCCTACCTGTCCAAGCTGGGCAGGCACGATCATAGCAGGATCCCAGCTGTAACTGATAGCTATGCTGCTGCTCTAATCGCCAAGACTCTGATCCCAGCCATTTAACCCTTTAGATTCTGCTGGCCACCTCTCTCTCTCTTACAGGCTACAGCAGTGGCCAGAATGGTGACGTCACTTACTGCTGTGTTCCTTATCTGAAAGACGGGAGCTTGTTTACATTACTTACTGACAATCTTTAACCCTTTAGAACTTTGTCGCCTTGTGCACTACTGTTTACAAACCTCCTGCCCCCATGTAACTGTAACAGGATCAGCTAGGAATAGCAGAGCTGGTATGCCAATCACCGCTATAGACCCACACACAGCCTAACTGGGAAATGTGAGCTTGAAGCTGCTAGTGGCTCTACAAAACTGCATGGTGAGAAAACCCCTTTAGCTCATTCTGAAACACTGCTGTGGTCTTACATCTTATTCAGATCATTTGTTTAAGTATTACTTGTCGCTACCACTTTTTTTTTATAAAATTGATTACTACCATGCATAATTATTGTTATATCATCATGTATTGATATGCTTACCACTATTTACCCCCTATAGTTTTTCCTGGCATTATCCCATTGCACACTCTCTATTTTTATTATCTTTTATTGCAATTATGTACAAATAACAATATTAACTTGCTATTATTTGGTACTTTGTACTAGTGAGAAGTGTGAATGAGCTCTCATAGAGTAAGGTTTAGAGTATCTAGAACTAATGGGGAAATATATTAAAGGGGTTTTGCCAAGAATTGATTTCCTTTCCTAACAGGCTGACACAGTACTCTTAAGTCTTGAAAAAAGGGGCGTTGTGTTTCTGTGTTTAAAAAAACAAGTACCTCCTCCTTGATGTCATCGCCCCACCTCCCATGCACGCTCCCGAGGCTGTTATTCAGTCTCTGTAGTTGAGCAAACATGTTGTTTGGCTAAACCACAGAGGATAACTGTATTGTGCACAAGCTCTGCAGGTTTTGTGTTCTACCTCTTATCTGCTCAGGAGATTAGATAAGACCCGAGCAGGAACTGCAGCAGGCGGGAGGGAGGAGGGGAGGAGAGACAGAATCGCTGTAATGTAATTATATGAGTAAACATATAGGGAGCGACTGATGCAGGCGGGAGGCAGAAGGGCTGAGCACAGAGCTGACTGATAATTACATTACAACCAGCGGATTCTCTGTACAGCAGACACAGGCTCTGACACAGAGCAGAGCAGAGCTAGTGCACATGCCCAGAAGCATTGCTTTGTTCTGCCCCCTCCCTTCAAAGCTCGTTCATGTGCCCTGCCATCAGATAAGAGCTGCAAACCAGGGCCGGGACGACGGGTAGGCCAAGGTAGGCGACCGCCTAGGGCGCCTACCTCAGCTAATCCCTAAGGGGCGCCGTCGGGCCCGACCCTCGCGGGCTCCAGGCGCTGCCGTGGGCCTGAAGCGCGGCGGTCTCTGTGACCGCTTCTGCGGGCAGAGAGCGTGCGCTCCCGGCCCTGCAGACAGTGTCGGGCCCGCTCCCCGGAGGATCGCTGGATCCTCCGGTGAGCTGCAGGGCCGACACAGCGGGGCCGTCGGGTCCTCACAGCGCTGAGGACCCGCCGCGGCCCCGTGCGCCTCAGCCGGCAGGTGCAATGATGTGATGTCATCGCGACGCTGCCTGTCCTGGGCGCACAGCGCGTCAAAGGCCGTGCGCCCGAGGAGCTGCCGGGGAGCGCGGCTGAAGAGGACAGAAGATGAGGCGCGCGCCCGGGAATTGGGTAAGTATTAATTTTTGGGTTGTTTTTAAGTGCCTGCCTGTGGCCCCCTATATCCCGCCTGCGGCCCCCCATAATGCCTGCCTGTGGCCCCTATTTTTCCTGCCCGCGGCCCCATATTGCCCGCCTGCGGCCCCTATTTTCCTGCCTGTGGCCCTTATAAGCCCGCCTGCGGCCCCATAATGCCTGCCTGCGGCCCCCATAATGCCTGCCTGTGGCCCCCCCTTTTTCCCGCATGCAGCCCCCCTAATGCCTGGGCCCGCGGCCCCTATAATGCCTGCCTGCGGCCCCCATAATGCCTCCCTGTGGCCACCTATAATGCCTGCCTGTGGCCCCTTATATTCTGCCTGCGGCCCCTATATTGCCTGCCTGTGGCCCCCCTTTTTGCCTGTGGCCCCTTATCTCCCTGGGGCTCCTATAATCCCTGGGGCCCCCCTATAATGCCGCCTGCGGCCCCCCTATATCCCTGCCTGAGCCCCCTACGCCTGCCTGAGCCCCATACGCCTGCCTGAGCCCCCCATCGCCTGCTGAGGTCCCCATACGTGTTGTGGTCCCCTACCCCTGTCTGGGGCCCCCCTACGCCTGCCTGCGGCCCCAATACGCCTTCTGGGGCCCCCATCGCCTGCCTGAACCCCTAGCTATATATTTCCTGAGCCCTAGCTATATCCCTGCCTGGTGCCCCTTATATTTATTCCTCTGAGTGCCCTATTTTTATAACTACCTGCAAAGGGGCAATATCTATATACTGTCTAAAAAGGGGACTTAATACTATAAAAAGAGTTACTGGAAATGTGGGAATTTAAGATATTTGGTCCAAATCTCAGGGACAAGTATTGGCGGGAGCAATCAGTTTTAAAGGTGAAAAACCGGATGGAGAAGAGAAGGGAAAGGAACGACGCTGATCAGAAAAGAGTCTCCGGTGAGTCATAAGTAACTGCAGGGTAATCACTTTATTCTGCGAGCCTTCTACAATTTTAATCTACATATTGGTCACTGTATGGGGTGGTTATGTCTTCAGAGCCTGTGTAAAGTGATAGTCCATTTTGGGGGTGGGTTCGGTCGGGGTCTGCGAATTATTTGAGTTAAGTAGAAATAGTTTTGGGTTTGTTTTGTGGAGTTTTTTTAGTAAATCATTCGTCTGGTGATTTGCTCCATGTTCGGTGGTTTTTTTGTGACTGTTTTTGAGATATTACACTGTCAAATGGAGGGGGGCGATTTGAAAATGCAAAAATTTTTCAGGGGCGTTTTCATTGTGGTGACTGGGAGGAGATGGAGGGAGCTATGTGGAATGTCCCGAAAAATTTGGAAGGACCTGGTAGGGGGGGAGGGAAATTGTGTGTGTGGGGGGGGGCGGGGTTTTTTTTGGGAAGAGCGGGGGGGGGGGGGGCGCATTGGCTGTATCGCCTGGGCACCAAATGCTTGTCCCGCCCTGCTGCAAACAAACCAAGCGGGCCGTAGTAAATGGGGTCTAAGCCAGGGGGCAGCTTCAAAGGCTACATTTTTTTATTCAATATTTTAGAAACATGATTAAAAACCCATTTGGGGATCTCACGTCCCCCTTTTGGTATGGCAAAACCTCTTTAAGAGTGGCAGAAAATATGCCTGTCTTAATAAAAAGTGCACAGGAGTAAAACGTGCCAAATGTATTAAGGCTTAATAGGTTTGGGTATCTTTCAGAGCCCGGACCCTGTTTAAAATAATCTAAGCTTCCTGGCACCAGGAGTGGATTTATGGCTTACTGTGTGCCACGTTTGGTGCAAGTTTTAGTAAATTTGTTGGGTATTTGCTAACCTTCACCCACTTTTCAAAAATCAGGCAAGCTCTGCGTAAAACAGTTGAGATTTAAGGCTATGTCTAAACTGCATCAGACAAAAAACGGCCCCAAAAGCGGCCGTTTTTTCTCTGATGCAGGACCGCGACTTTTGTCACGCTTTGTGCAAAAGCCGCGGCCGCTTCTCGTTTTCCTGATGTCCCCCATACAATTGTATTGTATGGGAAGATGGCAAGAAAACGAGAAGCGGCGGCGTATTATACAACATGTTGTATAATACGCCGCTGCCGAAAGACGGGCAGAGAAAAGACAAGCTATGGAGACAGCAACTCGTCTTTTCTATTGCCGGCTATGGGACCGCACTGACGATCGAAAAGCGCCGGAGATACGATCGTTTTCTTATGCAGTGTGGACATAGCCTAAGAGCAAATGCTGTTTGTGCAAAATTTGAAACTTTTTACTCTGAATGCTGGTGTAAACCACTTTATACTTTTCCACCTAAGTCTTTGCAACAGTTTTATAATAATGAAAATTCAACCAATATTGGTTACATCACTAGCACACTAAAGCCACACTTCAAACCACCACTAAAGAGATAGCACTGAAATATTTACTCTGAGCCCCAGAACATGCAAAGAGTCCATTGTGTGGGGTTACTATTCCTAATTTAATGCTCTAAGAAGCACTTTAATTGATAATTAGGACAAACAGTGGGTCCATGGTTGTGTGATCACAGTTGCTTTAACAGCATTGAATTCATTTGTGTATCATTCATTGTCAGTGGATTCACATATATTATGTATTTTATATTTTATATTGACAAGCATGATTATTAAAACTGAAGGAAATGATTGGCCTGATGGGTGTGTAAACTTCTAGAACCGATTTTATTTTTACTAATCAAATACATTAAAAAAAGACAAGTTTGCTTGTAGGCTGCAAAACAGACAGATACACAGGACTGCATAAGAGCTGTGTACAAAAAAGCTTAAAGGGGTTTTCTCACTACAATTACTACTTTTTAATGTGTAGTGACATATAATTGAAGACTTTTTCTAAATACTTTGCCTTGTTGATTTTTCTTTGGTCAGGAGATAAAGAAGATTTAGAGCATCCACGTTTCTCTGTTTAAAACCATCTCTCCAAACGAACGTCAGTCATTCAGTCTGTCCGTGGTGAATCACCTCCTGCAGAATCTTACTTTCACCTGTGGAAAGATTCTCACTCAGCTAAGTAAACACTCTTTAGAGCTTTGCAGCTTGTGTAATACTGTACACTGACATGAGTGCAAGAGATTTATAAAGTGTAACAGAAATAGCTAGGTACATAGAACTGATGTGTCAACCCCTGCTACAGACCCACTCACAACCTGACCAGCATGTGTGATTCTAAGCTGGCTGTGGCTCTGTGAAACAGCATGGTGAGAAAACCCCTTTAAACTTTACAAAGATGGCTTTTCATTTTATCTTGGTTGTAGCTAAGCAATAAATAATGTTTACATGCCTTTCAGGCCTTATCACTACTTGGCATATGTCATATTTTGCTTTAAGCCAGCATAACTGTAAATGTACAAGATGTGCCTGTGCAGTCAGTGGTGTGCCGACCACAGAGACAGATCAGTATTATGGGTCCATTACAGTAGGCTGGTCTGGCATTCAACTTCTGCTTCCTATCAAACAATTATTATATTTTCATGCACCCACCACTAGGGAGACCTTGCTGCATATTGATTTTGACAGCCTCAGTTGAGATCATTTTGAAAGCGAAAAAACTCCATGTTTTTATTTTTTTTTCCCTCTAGTGGTGACTTTTACCAGCCAAATTTTTATCATATTGCCTAAAAGGAAGCAGGAGGTTTTTCAGATTGTATGAGGAAATTTTCAATGAATATACCTCGTTTTCTGCATTTTAAAGGGGTTTTCTCCCCCCCTGCGGGTTTTCAGAGCCACGGGCACTTCGACAAACACTTCCGGGTTTTAGGCTGTGGGGGGTTTTATAGATTGTTTGGGGATTATAAATTTCTGCTATTACTACCTGTAAAGCAGGGGACATGTTTCCTGGGGGGTTTTGATAAACGGGTAGTGCAAAATTTAAAAAAGTCAAAAGGGGTTAAAGCTTGACATAAATTTAAAAATTAAACAATTATGGGGCAAAGATAAGACTCGGGCAGGGATTGATTTCATCCTGGTTGGACAGGGTGTTTTGGAGAAATTCAAGCAAGAGAGGTGGTCAGTAACCAAAAAAAACTTGTATAAAAAGGGCAGTATATAAAATTTTCTTTATCTCCTAAAAAAACAGAACGAATGTTTTTTGGAAATAGCCCTTTGTTTGTTTTTGGCCTACTTTTTAAAAACCCCCCTTAAAAGGCCCAAAAGGCGTTTTTTTTGGTGAAAACTTTGTTTTTTCCTCCCCGCCTTCTGAAACCCATAATTTTTTTTATTTTTCCACCTACATAAAACATGAGGGCTTTTTTTTTGCGGGACAAGATTTTCTTTCTAAGGTTGTTTTTTCACTAAAACTTTTGAATTAACGGGGAAAAACCAAAAAAAAAATTCCAAGGGGGTTTTAAATTGTGAAAAAAAAATGTTTTTTGCCTTTTTTTGGGGGGGTTTTTTGTTTTTAAAGGGTGTTAAATTTCTTAAAGTAAAATATAATGGGTTATGAATTTTCTTTTTTTAAAAATTTGCGCCCAGGGCGCCATTTTTTTGAGACCAATAACTTTTTTGGTTTAAAACACCGACGGCCATCAGTGAGGGGGAATTTTTTTGGCGGGCTGAAGTGTACTTTTTATCAAAAAGCATTTTTGGAATCCCATGGACTTTTTTAAATCATTTTTTTTTCCATTTTTTGAGGGGAACCTTTTAAAATGACCCAAAAAAAATTTTTGGCTTTTAAAAAATTTTTTTTTTTTTAACGGTGTTTGGTGTTTGGGATAAATTTGATGTTATATTTTTTAAAGATCGGAACTTTTTGGGAAAACGCGGCGTAACCAAATATGTGAACCTTTTTTTTATTATTTTAATGATTTTTATTTGTAAAATGGAAAAAGGGGGGTATTTTTTCAAACTTTTTTTTTTTTTAAAAACTTTAAAAATTTTTTTTTTTTTTTTTTTTTTTTTTTTAATTTTTTTTTTTTTTTTACAACATGGGGCCCACCAATGGAACTTGACCACTGGGGTGGGGGCATTTTTTAATACAACCAAATTTGAATTGCATAGGCAATGCATTGGGGTGTACAAAGATGGGGGGTTTCCCCCACTTCCTGTTTTCCAAGGGGAATTGGGGAAACCCGGGCCGGGGGTTTAAGTGCCCGGGACCCCCTTCCCAAAAGGCTCCCCCCCACCATGCCCGGTAAACGGACCCGGTGCCAGGGGCCCGAAAACCAATCGTGCCCCGGCCCCCGATGGGGTTTAAAATTTAGACCCCGGGGGCCATTTTTTGCCGGTGTCTGATGGGTTTAAACACCCACGGGCGGAGCCACCCCCGGGGGTGTTACATTCCCGGGGTGTTACCCGGCGTTTTTGCCGCTAAACCCCCGGCTGTGCGGGGGGGGGGGTCGGGGCAAACCCCGCAAACCTTTTTTTAAAGGGGGGGGGGGGGGCCCGGGTGGGGGTTTGCACTCACTGTGCGGCATTTAAACTCCCCCAGCCAGGCTCCTTTCCTGCTCCCTTCCTCTGCCGGCGGGGTGCGCGCGGGGCCCGCCCCTTGAAAATTTAAAGGCCAGCGCGCCAAGAAATTGGCTAATTCCCGGGGCGTTTTACCCAAATAAAATTTCACGCCAAAACGCCCCAATCCCTGCTGGATCTATTTTGCCTTTTTGCGTTTTAAAACCCCTTAAGGACCCAGCCAGTTTTGGCCTTCCGACCCCCCCTATTTTTAAAAATCGGGCATGTCACTTTATGTGAGAATAACTTTTTGCACTTTTACCTATCCTTGTGATTCTGAGAGTTTTTTTTCTCGTGCCCACTTTTGTGTTTAAAAATTTAGTAAGAAAATTTTTTCCCAAAAAAAAGCCTTTTTTTTAAAAAATACAAAATTTCATGAAAATTTGAAAAATTTTTGTGTTTTTTGAAAGCCAAAAATTTTCGGGAAAGACAGAAATTTAAATTCACCCCAAAATATTTAAAAATAGAAATCTCCCCATATTTTCCACTATGGGTTTGGCACCCCTTTTTTAAAAATGTCCTTTTTTTTATGACATTAGGGGGAAATTAAAAAATTTTAGTAGAAAATTCCCCACTTTTTTCAAAAAAATTTTGCAAATTAAATTTTTTTGGGGGCCCAACTCCAGTTCGACTTTGGTTTTTGGGGGGGCCTGTATTTTGATACCCCATAAATAAAACCCTTTCAAAGAAACAAGAACCCCTTAAAAGGGTATTTACAACAGTGTTTAGGAAGTTTTTTAAACCCTTTGGGAAATTTCCCCCGGGAAATTTAAAAACAAAGGGGAAAGGTGAAATTTCAAAAATTTTTCCCAAAATTTTTTTTTGCGTTTTTCAATTTTTTTCCTTTAAATTTCACAAAAATTAAACGGAAAATGGGGACAAGAAAAATGCAATGTAATATCTTTTCCTCCAGGTTGCCGTTTTTAGAAAAAACCCATATGGGGCCCTAGTCATTATTTGGCTAAACCCAAACAACCCCCCAGAATGGGAGGAGCCCCTTTTAAATCTGGGGTCTCATTTTTCAATGCAATTTTTTTTTTAGGCGCCATTTCGGGTTTTGCGGACCCCCAAAGGTGTTTAAAACTTAAAAACCCCCCCAAAAAAAGACCCCCTTTTGGAAAAACTAAAAACCCCCTTAAAGGTATTATACAGGTTGTAGTGGGAAAAAATCGCCCTTCACAGGGTGATTCACACGTTTTTTTTTTGGGCATTGGGCAAAATAAAAAATGTTTCCAAAAAACGGGCAATTTTAGCTTAAAAATTTTTTCATATTTAAAAGGGAAAATTTTCCCGGGAAAAGAAAAACCCCCAAAAATTTTTGTTAAGAAATTTTTTTCCAAGTTCGGCAATACCCTACATGGGGGTTGTAAACTGTTTTTGGGCCCCCATGGAAAGGGGAAATAAGGGAGGGAGCCCCTTTTTGGGGTTTTTTGGAACGAAATTTTTTGGGGGCCCCCCCAATGTGGGCATTTGCAAACCCCCCTAAAGTTCCCCAGCCCCCAGGGGGAAAACCCTTCCAGAATTTCCCCCCCTTTTTGATTCAACCCCCCTCAGGGATCTCATCTGGGGCTGTATTGTGCATTTTGGGGTGAAAGGGTTTTTCCTTTGGGTTTTTTTTAAAGGCTTTGGGGCCCATGAAAATGGGGGGGGAAAAGGGCAGTTTCCACCATTGTTTTTTTGGGTTTAAAAATTTTACAGCGTTCGCCGTGCAGTGTAAATAAAGTGATAATTTTAAAACAAATGGAGGGTCGGAAAAATTGCAATGGTAAAAATTTTAATATATTTTTTTTAAAGTTTTATTACTTTTACACAATAGAAATGGGTCAAAAAAAAATTGCTTTTTTTATGTTTTTCCCAAATTCGACAGTCATAACTTTTTTTTTTTGGCCGTGTGAAGAGCTGGGGTGGGGCCCCTTTTTTTTTTGGGGGGTGGAATTTTGCTTTTTTTTGGGTACCATTAGGGTTTTCACTTTTTTTTAAAAGGTTTTTGTGAGGCGTTTTGAACAAAATACAGCAATCCGGGTAGTGTTTTTGTTTTTTTATTTTTTTTATAGCGCGAAATCTGCGTTAGATAGGGCCCATGAAAAGTTTACTCAGCAAGCATCCCTTACAGCAATACCCTTTTTTGGTAATTTTTTTTTTTTTTTATGCTTTTTAAATTACAAAAAAACATTTTTATTTAAAAAGGGAAAAACCCCATTTTTTGCATTCCCTTAGTTTGAGAGCCATAACTTTTTTTTTTTCTGGGGTTGGGGCCCCTGTATCGGGCCCTTGTTTTTTGGGGGGTTGATTTGACTTTTTAAAGGGGTTTTCTTTTTTGGGGGGGACAAGACTTTTTGAAAGTTTTAAACCTTTTTTTTTGGAAAGGGGCAGGGGTTGGAAGAAAAACTGAAAACCCTTTAGTAGTGTTTTTTTTTTTTTATTTTTAACAGCGCTCACTGTGCATATCCTAATAATTTAGCTTTACTCTGGGGGTTCGATACGATTATGGCCAAAACCCCCAAAATTTAAAAATAGTTTTTTTTTTAATGTTGAAGCACAAAAAAAAAAAAAAAAGGCTTTTTTTTAGTGTGTAAAAGAAATTTATGCATCGTTTATCTTCTGAGACCCCATAACTTTTTTATTTTTAGGGATACAGGGCTTTTTTAAAAGACTTTTTTTTTGGGGGATAAAATTGGGGTTTTAATTGGACAAACTTTGGGAAATTTTATAGGGGGTTTTTGTTTCACTTTTTTTCCCATTTTATTGCGTGGGTTTGAAAAAAATTTTAATTTGGATAGTTTTTTGTTTTTTTTTTCACGCCTTTTTCAGGGTACGGGTAAATTAACATGACAGTTTTATAGAGCAGGTCTTTTCGCACCCCCAAAAACCAAATATGGGTACTTTATTTATTTTAAATTTTTTTTGGGGGGCGATTGCCGTTTGAAAAGGGGGAAAAAAAGGGCGATTTTCGGTTTTATTTTTTTTTTGCGTTTGTGTTTTACTTTGTTTTTCCTTTTTTTTTAACTTTTTCACATTTTTTTTTTACATTTCCCTACGGGGGGATTTGAAGAGAGATCTTAGATCTCCTTTTTCAATAGGAAAATCAATCCCACGCTTATTGCTGTGCACTGGTTCCAATGACAACTGTCAGTAAAAAAATTCCCGGGGGCCTTTCCCAAGGGCACGGCCCCCGAGCATGGGGACCCCAACAAAACAACCCGGAAAAGGGCTTTTCTCCCCTTTCCGTGCGTCTGTTTAAGGGGGCAGGAGCTGCACGGATCGCGTATCCTTTGCATTTCCCTTTTCCCCCCAGAAAAGAGACCGGGGTGGAGAAAATTCCTCCTGCGTCTCTCTTAGTTTTTTGCCCCCCCCAAAAAGTAGTTTTCCAGCAACCCAGGTCTTTTCCCGGTTCACAGAAACTCCTCACATTGGGAAAGCCCGGCAAAATTATTAAATAGTAAAAAGCCCGAAAAAAAAGGGCCCCTAGCGCTTAAATTAAAACCCCAAAAAAAAATTTAAAAACGGGAAAACAGGCAATATCCGGGTATATTATGTGCCAAAATTTATTAAATGGCAAAAATACATAGATAAGACAAAACCATTTTCGCGGGGCCCCATCTCTGGCTCCAGTTCATCAGGTCATCCACCTGCCCAGGGGCTTGCAAGGACCCTTTAAAACACCCGGGGGCTGGGGCCCCTTTTTGTTTTTTTCCCCCGGCCTCATTGTGAACTGGGGGGTTTTTTTTTTTTACGGGAAAAAACCTTGTTTTTTCCTTTTCCACTAATTTTCTGCACATCCCACACAGATCCCGCCCCAATCTCCTCACCCAGTAAATGTACAGAAAAAAAAACCCCCAGGGAAAAAATTTATTTTTTCCCAGAACTTCTAAATTTCAAAATGAAAAATCCCCCTAAAAGCCCACCCAAAACTTACCCCGATACATGGGGGGCAAATCTACCAGACCAAGTGATTTTTAACTAAAACCCTCCTACAAAACCAAGCCCCAAAAACCAAATTACTACAAAAGGGAAATAAAAATAATCCTGCCAACCCCACATGTAAATACCAGCTGAAACACAGGCTCGGGAAGACATATACCACTCCCCAAATAGTGACCATTAAAATTTAAGGGGGTAGTTTATTTTTTTGTATGTAGGCTCTGCGGGGACATAAGGATTAACTTGCAGTTACATTTTTTGACTCCCCGGAGACGTCTTTTTAGATCAGCGTCTTTTCATTTTCCCTTTTTTCTTCCCACCCGGTTAAACCCCTTAAAGCGGATTGCCCCCCGGCCCAAATACTCGCCCCTGAAAAATTTGGACAAAAAATATCTAAGAATCCCCCTTTTCCACAAACCTTAATTATAGGTTTTCCACCCCCTCATTTAGGTATATGGGGGCACTGAAGCAGAATAGGGGGCCACAGGCGGGTTTATATAGGGGGGAACAGGCAGTAAAATGGGGGGCCCCAAGGCAAATAAAGGGGGAACTGATCAGTATATGGGGCCACGGGGCGTATATGGGGGCACTAAAGGGCCAGTAATAGGGGCCCAAGAAGGAAATTTAGGGGGGCACTGAGGCATTTTATAGGGGAATTTGAGGCAGTTTGGGGGCCCCCAAGGGAGGGAAAGGGGGGCCACAGGCGGGGAAATTTTGGGGGCCAAAAGGCAGTATATGGGGGCACAGTCGGGCAAAAATAGGGGCACAGGCAGGGTTATGGGGGCCACGGGCCCATAAAAATGGGGCCACGGGCCGGGGATAGGGGGGCCCAACAGGCGGCATTATGGGGGACGGGCATTATATGGGGGCCACGGGCAGGCTTTTAAAGGGGCACGGGGCAGTAAAGGGGGGGCCCGGGGGGCCGGCATTATAGGGGCACGGCAGTATAGGGGGGCCAAAGGCAGGGATAGTGGGGCCACGGGCAGGCTTTATAGGGGGCACGGGCATATTTTTGGGGGCCACAGGCAGTAATATGGGGCCCACGGCGGGGGAATAGGGGGGCCAAAAAGGCAGTATTTGGGGCCAAAAGCAGAAATTAGGGGGGCCACAGGCAAAAAAAGGGGGCCACGGGCAGGATTATAGGGGCACAGGCAGTATAGGGGGGCCACGGGGCAGGGAAAAAACGTTTTAAAAAATTAACAACATTAAATACCACCTTAACTCCCCGGGGGAGCGCGCTCTGTCCCCTTCCCAGCCCGCGCTCCTCCCCAAAGCTCCTCGGCGCAGGGGGAAAAATAAGCGCGCTGTCCCGCCCGAGGAGAAGGGGGGGCCCTTTTCCGATAAAACAAAACACCCGCGACCTGCCGGCTGAGGCGCCCCCGGGGCCGGGGCCCCGGGCCCCTCACGCTGTGGGCCCGGAAAACCCCCGGGCAGGGTCAAAACCCAAAGACCCGGGCCCCGGCAACCCCAGGCGGAGCGGGGAAAGCGACCCCTTCTGCTCCCCCAGAAACCCCGCGGGCTGAAATGTGCTTTCCCGCGGCATGCCCCATGCAGCAAAGGGGCCAAACGGTGTTTCCAAAACCCACGGCAGGGGGCCGGGAGCCGGGGGAAAACCGGGGCACAGGGAGTTTTTTTTGGGGGCCCGACCCCCGGGAATAAAACCTTTTAGCGACGCCCCAGCCCACTGCCCACTCCCCCTTTAAAGAAGCAGAACCGGGGGTTGGCTCCTGTGAAAATTTGTAGCCCTTATTTTTTGTATAATCATATTTGTAGCTTTCCCTAAAAGCATTTCGGGGCGCATAAACCCGGGTAACGCGAATACCCTTGACCTGCCCCCGGGCCCATGCACTTCCCAAAAAAACCGCCCCCAAATCCTTCTTCCCCCCCAAGGTTTGCTTCCTTGAACAACAAATAACGACATGCCACCAACTTGGTTTAAAAAGGCCCCCCGCACCGTTATATTAAACAAATCCCAAAACAAAAAATT
Source organism: Phyllomedusa bahiana (assembly GCA_025379985.1). Taxonomy (NCBI): domain Eukaryota; kingdom Metazoa; phylum Chordata; class Amphibia; order Anura; family Hylidae; genus Phyllomedusa; species Phyllomedusa bahiana. The sequence continues at coordinate 13,257 of JAODAL010030219.1, read as the reverse complement.
AAGTATAAAAATCCCGTAAAAACCTCTCCCACTGTTATAAAAATATATATTATATATATAATATAATTTTATATATTGCAAAAAATAAAACCGAATCCCAAAACCATATGAAAACCTCTCCAAAAACCCTATACTGAAATTATAAAATTATAAAAAATTCGGGCATAAATTTGCAATATCCCCCTTTACCAAACCCAAAAACCAACTAACTTAGTAACCAGCCACTAATTTTTAACCCGAACCTTTGTCAAACAAGTGAAAAAAAACAGAAATGAGGGGTGAGGCCCCTTGGAGCCAAAACGGCCCGGGCGAACAAATCCCGAAAGAAAAAATACCATTCCCTTTCAGCCTTTACCCCCACGGCTGGGGGGCCAAAAGCCTTACTCAAAGGCCCCCACCCTTTTGCTCTCGGGGGAAATAACCCCCCGGGAAAAGGGCCACTTTCGCCGGGTTTGTCCCTTAACCAAACCTGGGGGAAACCCCTACCCCAAAGGGGGACCCCTTCACTAATTTTTTTCCCCAAAAACTCCAAAAACCTCACCCCCAAACCCCGGCCCAACCGTGATTATAAAACCTTTGTCACCCCCTTAAAAAACCCAAAAACCCAAAGCCCCACCCCCCAAAGGGCCCCCCCCCCTCAGGGCCCCTTTAAGGGGGCAGGAACCCTTGCCCAAATCCCCCGCACAATCTGTTGCTCTGGGAGGAAGGGGTGGCCCAAAATTAAAACCCTCCCTCCCCGGCCCGCCTCCTTCCCCTCCCCTGCTCCGCCAGGGGCCCCTCCGGCCGTCCCCAAGGTGCCGTGAAAATGGCAACCCCCCCAAGGGGGGGTGGGCGGGTTCCGGCCCCACCCTTGGGCCCGTTTGCTTTACAGCTGGAATGGGTTAAAAACCTTTTTCCCAAAGTCGTATCCTTTTTCCAGAAATGTCCCCCCGAGCGCTGGAATGGCCCTAAATTTTGTCCCGCAGTAGAGAGGTTCAAAAATCGGGAAACATTCTATCCCCTTTTAAATTTTGGGAAAAGAAATTTGGTGTGCTAACGTCAAATTTTATGCATGTCACCCGCAGTGTTTCTTTGGGCAAAGTTAGACACCGCATCAAACATGTTGAAATTTTGGGCTCGAAATTTTTAAAAGGTTTTTTTCTAAAAAAAATTGGTTTACTAAAAAAAGTGGAATTCATTACGTTTTTTTATTTTTGAAGATTTGGAGACCCCCCAACGGGACCCCAAATTTTTCCCAAATACAAACCCAGGAGTTTTGGGGGGGACATTTATTACCCCGAGGAAAGCCCCTGGCGGACGAAAACTTGTTTCCCCTCGGGAGAGCCGGGCTATGTTGACAGCGGGTTTCCCTATACTCCCCAGGCCGCACAATTGGGCCTGCAGCACAATCTCTGCACAAAAAACTCAGAAAAAACCATGAGTTAAATGCTAGCTACCAAAAATTTTAAAGACCCAAACGGGGTTTTTTGGCAAGTTTTTAAAACCCCCAAAAAAACTAAAAAAATACAGATAAAAAAATTGGGACAATTTGAATAAATTTAAAGTACAAAATGCAAATTTTTTTTCCCAAACCCTTTTTGAATAAAAGAACAACTGGGTGGCTGTCTGGTTGTGTTTTACCCACAATTTAAAATTTTTTTCAGAAATTGCTAGATTTTTTAAAAACCTACAAAAGGGGTTAAATAAACCAAAAGGGCCCGGGACTTGGCATTTATGGGCCTTAAAAGGTGTGTTAAGGGACTCATTTTTTCCATTGGGGCAGGATAAAAAAAAAGAAAAAGAAGACTCATACTTACCCCCCATCAGGGGTTGTTTGTGGCCTGTAAATTGGCTGAAACCTTTTAAATGCAAGTGGGAAAAAATTCACTCCTACTCCCGGGGAAATTTAAGGGAAACCGGCGCCAGGACAAAAAGGGGTGCCCGGGAGGTTTAGTATGATTTTTATCTTTGGTTTTTCTGAACCTATAAAACCCCAACCCAAAACAGCCGAAATTAGGACAAAAGGAGCCTGAAGCTTTTAAAAATTGCCCACCCCGAACGGGAAAGGGGAAACCCAAGAATTTTGTAAAAAAGGGGCCCCCCACAGCCTGAATAGGAAGTAGCAGCCTGAATCTGTAAAGCTACCTACAGCCTGAATAAGAGGTAGGAGGCTGATGCTGAAGAACCCTCCCCCCAGCCTGAAAAAGGAATTTGGGAGCAAAAAGTTTTAAAAATGGCCCACCCTGAATGGGGAAGTAGAAAGCCTGAATCTGTAAAGTTTCCTAAGCCGGAATAAGGGGGGAGGAGGTTTAAGCGAAAACCCCCACAGCCTGAAAGAAAAAGTGGGGGCAAAAATTTTGTAAAAAGGCCTGAATAGGAAGTACAGCCTAAAACTGAAAAGCTATCCACAGCTTAAAATAAAAAGGTAGAAGTCTGAAGCTTTTAGAACCCCCTGCAGGGCCTGAACAGGAATTTGGGACCTGAAGCTGTAGAACCACCCGCGGGCCTAAACAGGAAGTGGGGAGCCGAAACTGTAGAACTGCCTAAACCCAAAAATTAGGAAGTGGGGAGCCTGAAGCTGTTAAAACCCACCCAAAAAGCCTGTATAGGACGTGGGAGCCAAAAACCCTTTTAGGACGGGCCCAACACCTGAATGGGAATTAGGAGCCTGAAGTTTTTGAATTTCCCCACAGCCTGACTAGAAAGTACGCCTGCCCCCAATAGGACCACCCATTGGGCCCTTGAAGGGGAAAAAAAGGGGGCCTGAAGCGGGAAGAACCCCCAAACACCCTTTGAACAGGAAGGGGGGAGCCTAAAGTGTAGAACCACCCAAAAACCTTTGAATGGGGAAGGGGGGACCCTAAAATTTGTGGGAAATCCCACCCTAAAACCAAAAAGTAGCAGCTTTAAGCTGGCTGTGAAGAACAAATCTGAAAATTTATCAATGGATTCATGTTGGATGCTGCATAAAAGGGTGGGGGGGTGGACATTTGGTCCCCAAAACTTGCACAATATTTTTAAAACCTGTCACTTTAAAAAAAAAAAAAAAAAAAAAAAAAAAAAAAATATATTTTATATATAATTTTATATAAAATTAATATTTTATATAAAATATATTATTTATATAAATATATAAAAAAATATATATTTTTTTTTTTTTTTTTTTGTTTAAAAAAATCCACAAAATGGCCCTATAGGGCCTTTTTATTTGGCCTGCCTGTACACAAAAAGCTTTCGGGGCAAGTAGGGGAAAATTGACAGTAATATTACTGGGGGACATCTAGGGGTATAAACAGATGAAGGAGCCCGGGTCTTTTGACTATTAAAGCTGACGGGTTTCCCTTTACAGCAGCCCAAGGTCTAGGGGGTCTCCCAGGTCTATTCTGTCATGACTAATTATTCAACTAATAATGCTCATGAAAATGTACAAAATATCCCTTTTGCTAGGGAAAAAAAGATTGCTGAGATGCCCAAAAGGGTTTCCATGAGCACATTGTAAACAACTTTTTGGTTTTTTCCCTAGTAAAAAAGGGGCCCCTTTGTTTTTTTGGCCAAAGGTGCATGGGGCCCCTTTGCAAGGTTTTTTAAGCTAGTAAGAAACTCCATTAATATAATAAAATTGCATCATATTGCTCTTTTAAATTTAGTTTTTTTAATGCCCAAAATTTGCACTCATTCTTCCCATGGCCATCAGTGAACCATCCCAGGGTCACACCATATCCTACGTGATTACAGAAGATAATATGTGACGGAGCCGGATTTCTGTGCACCGTCAAAGAAATGAAGCCTTGAGTGAAAAATTTTTGCTTTTTTATTGCAAAAATTTATGCGGGGATTGGGTTCCTGCCCCCCAAATGACCTTGGAAAAGGAAAACCCATTCATTTGGTTGGGACACTAAACTTTCTACACAGTTTTTTTAAAACTAAAAAACAGCCTGAATTTCATGCATTTCGATTTGCCTTTTTAGTGGCCTTTTCTTTATTCGGACGGTCTTTTTCGATTTTTTCCCCTAAAGTATAGAAAAACTGCTTAAAATAAATGTCATACCTAGAGTGTGCTGTGTTTTCAGAAAAAGGTTATAAATCCCCAAAAATGCTCTACAAATGGAGAAAAAAAACATAAAAAAACAATTTGGGGCACATCTACTTTGGCAACTGCGCAATTTGCACAAAAATACTGCTTTACACTGCATGTTGTTAATATGTTGTAGACCGTTTTGAGGCACTTCTGCTCTGTATCTGACAAAGGGGCATGGCCTTGTGAAATGGGCGTGCTTTCATGGAAGGTGGCATAAAATAATATGCAATTCTGTGTGCCAAAAAATGGGCAAACATTTTTGGCCAAATCAGCCAGCTACTAGATAGTGTAAATGTAGACTACGGTCTAAATACCCTGTTTCCCCGAAAATAAGACTCCCAAAAAATAAGACTAAGGGTCTTTAGGAGCAAAAATTAATATGACACTGTCTTATTTTCGGGGAAGCAGGGTATGGCCTAAATAAGCCATTGTGAGAAATCGCACATTTTCAGACTAAGTTTACATTGTCTAAGGTAATATTAGTAAATGTGCCCCATCGTTTGAAGCGCAGGTTATAACTCTCTATTGACTTGCAGAAAACACATTCCTGTCAAACAAATGCTACAAAATATTCCAGAAAAAGTGTTATAAACTTAGCATCTGTTTCTAAAAATACCATGCTGGTTTCATATACAATATTTTTCTGGGAACCACCATGTTTTTATGACTTTCTTTTTAGTTTGATGTTACTTTTTATCCTTTTTTTTTGTAATTGTTTTTTCCTCCCCACCTTTCAAAAGCCGTCACTTTTTTATGTTTCTATCTACACAGTCATATGAGGGCTTGTTTTTGCAGAACAAGATGTACTTTAATGGTGTAATATAAAAAGTAGGGTGAAATGTGAAAAAAAAATTCATTGTGTAATTTTTGTATTTTTCTTTTATGGAGCTGACTGTTCAGTGTAAATTAGATTTTATTATAGCGCAATCACTTAATTTCTTGATACAACTATGTAGGTTTTTGATAGTTCTGTATTTAAAAATAAATGAAAACATTCTCCATTTTTTAACTTTGCTCTGCAGTTCCATTTTCAACCAAGAAATTATTTGCTTGGACCTGAGTGAAAGCTAATTTTTTGCAGGCTGAAGTGCAGTTTTTATTGCTACCATTTTGGGATACACGCAACTTTTTGATTCATTTTTATTCCAGTATTTCTGGGGATGTGCAAGGACCAAAAAATGATGTTATATTTTTATACATCAGACTTTTACGAATGTAAAATGGCAAAATGGTGTTTTGAATTATTTTTTTTTTAAACTTTTTTTTTACACTTCTACTTGTTGTCCCCATAGAGTGCTTGACCACTAGGGGGCTCGATCACTTATTCACCCTTCTCCATTATAGGTGACATGTATGAACGTTGGCGCAGACAGACCAGTTCTAAATAGCTTTAAGGCAGTGTAGAATGCACCAGAATGTATAAACCTGTGATTCTGGAGTTCATACATACATTCATGCAGGCGCAGTCTAGTGCCAATACGACAAGTCTGGCTCAAGGCATGAATCACATTTAAAGGGATCCCGCCCATTTTTTTTTTTACTTATTAAAACAAACCCTGGTCCATATTTCTTTTCCCTTACCGTTTTCATTTTCTGATTGCAGAATTCTCAATTCGATGTCTATATATTGAAGTGGGACAGCATTGTTGTCTGCACTGCTTTAAAACAAGCATTAGAAGAGATGCTTTACAGCACTTTATGCACATAAAGCCTGTTACAGGATCATCCCATTGACTCTATAGAAGAGTTTTCCTAGGCATGCTCTTGTACCTGGAAGAAAAGTCACTTTGCAGGGAGGAGGAACAGGGGAGCTGTGACATCTCCTATTGTGACTGGTGGATCATTTGTGATCTATACACATTGGTGTCACCTCTAAGTCTAACCCTGCTTGTGCTAATAATGAGAAGACACTGAAAATCTTTCTGTACAGAACAGGAAGTGTCAGGCTATTATTAGACTTAGTGGCCAAAGTGAAAACTGCAGGACTTAAGATTTTTTTTTTTTAATCTTGAAAGTGATATGGAAAATTTTAAAAAAAACATAACCAAAAATTCTTAAAAAATGCGTTTAACATAAAAACATGAGTTAAACATTCCTTTAAAAAAAACACTGTCTGGACTGTTCTTACTGTTCTGCGCTAAAGTTTGGTGTCAAAGAATCATAAATGTGTCTACTTCTATGAATGTGGTGCCACACACCCTCATAATTCCCCAAATCTTTAGCGCATTAAAAAGTGTCGATCCTGCGCTTATCACACCAAAGTTTGGAGTGCAACATACATCTATAGAACAGGGCTACTAAAGCTTTTTGATAACAGACAACTGGCACAGCCCCATTCTTACATGTCGCCCTATGTGAATAATGCAGAGGGGTGTACCAAGATGGTGCTTATAATACAGTAATAGAGGGAATAACATGGTAGCTACAGATGCCTTCATTAGACCTCTGTCTGCCATGGAACAGCTGGCTCCATATATACTTATGACATTATGAATTACTCTAATATCGATAAGGTAATGTCTACCTGAATGACACTCAGCTTGAAATAGCTGTAGGTTACACAATCCCAGCCATATAGGTTTTACCCTAAAACACTATGGGGTTTCATGGTAAAACACCTGGTGAAGTTAGGTCGGGTATGGAGTGCAGGCACTGAGGCCTGGAGGGATTAGTTTACTACACTGCTACTCCCTGCCCTCTTAGCTCAACCCCGTAACGACCCTGGATGTATGAGTACGTCCCAGGGTCGCTAAGGGGCTTTGCGACGGGATCGCTCCGTGACCCCGCCGCACAGCTGCCGGGTGTTACCGGCTGATCACACTTAACACCCGGTGGTTACAGCGCGGGGGGGGGGGGCGGTGCCTTCTGCCCGCGCTGTGTAACTCCTTAGACGCAGCGCCAAGATGGTCACAGCATCTAAATGAATTAAAAAAGGTGCCGCGCACCGTTCTTCACGGCGGTCGGAGCCCCAGCAGCGTAACTGCGGGGATCCGATGCCTGGACATGGCAGTGGGAAGCCTTGTGAAGGCTCCCATCCCTGCCATGTTCTCGTTTGCCCCACTTCGGCCCAGGCAGGAAGTGGGGAAACCCACCATCGTGGTACGCCTAATGCCATTGTCTATGCAATGCATTAGGCTGTATTAACGATTGCGCCCCCTAGTGGTGAAGCACCCTAGGGGGACTCAAAGTTAAAGTAAAAAAATAAAAAAAACGTTTTAAAGTACAAAAAAACTAAAAAAGTATTAAAAGTTCAAATCACCCCCTTTTCCCCATTTTACAAATAAAAACAATAAAATAATAAAAAAGTTACACATATTTGGTATCGTCGCCTCCGAAAAAGTCCGATCTATAAAAATATAACATCATTATCAAAAAAATTCCATATGCCAAAATTGTGTTTTTTGGTCATTTAACATCGCATAAAAATGTGGAATAAAAGTGATCAAAAAAGTTTGCATGCATTCCAAACTGCTAGCAATAAAATGTACACTTCAGCCCGTAAAAAATGCACCCTCACTGATGTCCATAGGTGTTAGTACAAAAAAGTTATTGGTCGCACAAAACGGCGCCGCGGTGCAAATGTAAAAAATAGAAATTGTTTGGAATTTTTTTACGGTACCAAAACATAACGGAAACCCTACATTGCCGAATGCATATCAACCTGTAGAATACAGATAACACATTATATTTACCAAAGATTGAACGCCGTAAGAGCAAAAAACCCGCCAAGTACTTTTTTTTAAAAATTTGTCCCACTTGGAATTTTTAACACCAATAACAACAATAGAAGTACTCTTGTCTCGCAAAATAAAAGCCCTCATAGGTCTATGTAGGTGGAAAAATAAAAAAGTTATGGCTCTGGGAAGGCGAGGAGGGAAAAATGAACGTGTCATCAAAAAAAATCGCAAGGTCCTTAAGGTGTTGAAGGGGTTTTCTCATCAGGCTGTTTCACAAAGCCTACTCTTCACAGCCAGCTTTAGGTTCCCACTTCCTGTTAAGGCTGTGGACATTTCTACAGTAGTGACTGACATATCAGCTTTGCTATTCCTAGTTGAACCCCTCTGTTGGACATTGGTGATAGAGGGGTTGTAACAGCAGGGCAGAAGGCAGAGAACTGTCAGTTTAGCTGAGTGTAACTCCAAAAATGATCTCCAATGGCATGCTCAGATTTCAATATCCAAAAATTATCTTTATTTTATAATGTATTAGTCACACTTATGGTCCGGGTGAAAATTACAAAAATACATCACACAATTTTTTAGTCATAGAGCATTACCCTAACGTTTCTGGTCAGAAGACCTTTATCAAGAGTATCTATGAAAAATGAGTATAGTATTAGTTTTATTAGTATATGGAATTAAAGCAATATTAATTAAAAACAATAGAATTAAAATTCATAATTAGTGACAAGTGTATTAACCAACCCAGTATATATCATAGGTCATAGAAATCCTTAGTCAAATATCTTCATGAAACTGTATTTATTTCAAAATCGAAGTCTAAATAACACATTCCATAACACCAGCCTACTAAGGGACATCCAGTATATATTCGAGGATTTCATACTTGTAATAGCACACAAGTCATTTACATGTTAAAGTGTCCTTGCAGTAAAATTTACGTCGGTCAGACCAGCAGAAATGATCAACTAGGGTTGATGAACACAAATCAATGATTCCACAATATCATAAGAAAAATGATGCTGATCATGGTAAAAATTCAGTTTCCACTAAAAAATATGGAGAGAATACTGTTGCCAAACACTTGTGTCAAGCAGGATACCACATATCGGAGCTCCGATAGTGTGTATTACAGGCTGTACAAGGAAATGATATAGCACACACTAAAAGACTTCTGCTACAGCGGGAAGCGAATTGGATATCTACATTAGAAGCACTATCCCAGATAGGTCTTAATAAAGGCTTAAAGGGTTGTCTCACTACACTGATTCATCTCACCACAATCTTGTTTTCCCTTTTTTTTTGAATTCAGGGGGTTTTTAACTACTTAACTAGGCTGCATAAAACCAGGTCTGTAGCTATAGGACCTGAGGACTGATGCAGCCCCTCAAGAGGGGAATCTCAGATAGTAGAAAACTTTAATGTTTTGCAAAACTTTAAATAAAAAGCATTCCTTCAGGAGAATTTTAAAACTGAGGGGGATGCCCAATAAAAAATTTTAATTGAAAGAAAATATAATTATTAAAAAGTTTCCACTTTATAAACAAAAAAAAGGGTCAAAAACAACACACAACAAAACCAACATATATTAAAAAATAATAATATATATACATATATATTTAATATTTAATATATATATATATATATTTTTAAAAATTAATCAACAAGGGGGAATAATGATTTAAAAGATGCAATTTTTTTTGCATAAACCCTTAGAAAAACAGCAACCAATCATAGTTCTCCTTTTTTTTTAGAGCTTAAGAAATGAAAGGGGGAATTGATTGGTTGTAGGGGAGCAAAGAAGTCTTAGACCAACATTTTTTACATGTGGCCCATTAGGTCTACTTTCCTTAAAATGATGAGAAATAGGTAGCAAGGTAGTCTGACATCTTATTGTGTTTTGCAATCCTATCTCTGACTTTCTTTGTGGTCTCGCCTATATGGGTGTAAACTACATACAATGATTCGCAGGGATAGAAACCTTTAATATCAAAAGTTTTCTTGTTCTTGGATGTATGGCTACACCTCCCTTAATTACATTAGAACACTGTGAACATGACAATAACGGGAACGTACACATTTTGGGTGTCTGCAAAATGTATTGTTTAGTTCAGGGTCTAAAACTCCCAATATCCACTTTAATAAGTTTATCTCTCAAATTGGGGCCTGCTTCTAACAAGTCAACAGTGGTTGTTGAAATTCTTCTATCACTGGCAAAGATTGTCACAAAAGGGACCAATTTTTACAGATAATACCTCGTATTTTTAAAGAGACTGGATGGTAGGTAGACACAGATGCCAACCTTTTAGGTTTAACTGGACTTGATGATATTACTGCATTATCTAATTGTTGTCATTGTTCCTTAGTCAACAATTTACACGGACACCCTCTTTGTCGAGGGTGTAACTGAGGAGGCAAAGAGAAGCCACACAGCTGTAGCTGGCCTAACTTCACCAGCCATGACTGTCTGAGATAGGAATACCCATACCTTCCAAGTGTCCCTATTTTGGAGGGACAGTCCCTATTTTAACCCTTGTCACTCTTAGTTCGATAAATTTCCCTCTTTTTAATTTGGGAAATAGATTTGTGTCAATAAGCTGACTATCTTGCTATACAAAGTATCTGATTGCTTCCTCGCTGTATATTACATAATAACTTACTTAATATTTCATCATTGGATACATTGCAATCCTGAAAATCTGTCCCTTTTTGGCTATGTAAAAAGTTGTCATGTATGTGTTTGGGTGTGGTTAGAGGTGTTTCTTGGTGTTATGTCATGTGTTTTGGTGTGCTTAGAGGCGTGGCCTGATGTGTCCCTCTTTGCATCTCTAAAAGTTGGGAGGTACGTGAAGACCCTTTTAACTATTAGGCTGATGTATGTTAATATTTGATGCTAGTACGATTTGCCTTGCTCAGTAGGAACAATGCTTACTAGTTACTAACAAGTCCATTAGAACATGATAAAAATGAAAGGAAAAACAAAAACTTACCATGTAAACCCTCTCATTACAGTGCTGCGGCTGACCCATTGATCTCCGCAGATAAACTCAGCGTTCAGTCGTTATGTGACCCTTGAGCCAGTCACTGGCCACAGCGCTCAGGTATTGGATATCCCACACATAACCGCTGAGGCCTGTGGTTGGCCTGAATGGTGATGATGGCCGCAGTTCTGTAATGGGAGGGTTTGAAAGGTAAGTTTGTTTTTCCTACTATTTTTTATCATGCTCTGAGAGACTAACAAGCTTTTTGTAGTTACAGAACACTACTTCAACAGCTAAACAGCCCCCACAATACCATGCAGCTACTCAAGTTTAGGATATTTTCAAACTGGAAGCAGATGCTCTGCAGCATTTCCACAAGTTAATTTGCAGTAACAAACATGCATCAAATAATTTTAAGATGTGAAGAAAAAAAATTCAGTGTTAAAAATCTCATAATTTGTGGCAGATGCACAGTGTTCCCACCCCAAAATCTGCAACAATAAAGGGCCACATGTATGAACCTGTTTAGGTCTAAAACTCACTTTTTTGACTATAGTAACCTATGGGCAAAACAGTGAGTTTTAGTCTTAATCAGGTTCATAAATGTGGCCCAAAATCTGCAAAAATGCAGACAATCCCTAAGTTCACAATATATCTGGAACATAAATTAACATACAAATTCCACACCACAAGTCAATTTCCATGCGGATTCAGTGTTGTTTTTTTCTGCAGTGTGTGGATGAAATTTCTTACAATCTCATTCACGTTGTTGCTGCTGTATTGCTCTGCACAAACAAATCCACTGGTTAAAATCTACAGCATCTAAAACAGCTTCTATTTTGCAATCAGTGTATAAAATGGCGATTATCGATTTTCATATTGGCACATATTTGGCTGCATTGTGTGGCTGCATTCGCCAGTGTGAACTGTATCATGTTCGGTTGCGCTATAGAAAAATTCTAGAGGCTGCCTCTACCAAGATGGAAGACTGCAGCTCCTGATTTGAACAGTGCACAGCCATACTTAATACAGTTTGCTCTGGCACCTTTTCTGCTTCCGTCCATAGGCTGCTTGATTGTTCAGATTTTACATATCGTCACGGACCAGCATTCTGATTCCTTCCCCCTTATTGGAAAGTCGGCCTTGGGGGGATTGGTTTCATATTTGAACATATTGGGTAAGCTACATTGTCAGTGTCTCTATTACCTACCATTTGGGACCAACTGTGCCATCTATACAGTCTCACTATCCATTTTTGGACCCCTGAGCATCACTTTATTTGTACCTACCTGGGTATCGAGAATACTATTGTTTTGATGCTGTATGTGAGTCTTTATTCTCCCACTACTTGTGAGTGGTATTTTGCCATTAGTGACTCCTTGATGAACCAGCTGGATTGCTGGGGAAACGCGTTAGAGTACATGTGGAATGCATATTATCAATATCAGCATATGCCATGGATACTGGGGAGATGGTGTTGTTGTATACCCTACTATTCCAATGCTCCTAATGGAGTGCATGTTACTAACATCATTACAAAGTTATCAATATTGGTTAAATGGTGCTATTTTGTACCGTGTCATACTAATTATCTGTTTAATCGTTTCCAACTGCTGATTGGTTATTACAGATGCAATGTTGCTGTTACACAATGCAATTATTTCTCCATTATCTAACATCTATTATTTGTTCTATTGTGATACTTAGGGACTTTTAGGACCTCTTCAGTGGCGTAGCTACAGGGGTCACAGCGGTCGCAGTCATGACCGGGCCCCTAAGCTAGGGGGGCCCACAGGCTCCCCTCGCCACAAACTACATTGCTGGGTCGCATAGACCCAGCAATACAGCATTCACAGCCACCGCCTGCGCGGTACAGGCAGTGGCTGAGGCAAAGCAGATGGTATACACTGATACCGGCCACTTAGCCCACTGAAAGCAGTGGAGCAATGCAATGATATCATCACACTGCTGCCTGTACTAGACCTTAAGCCTGTACTTAGGCTTGGAGCCTAGTAGATGTCAGAACTGGCATCCCAGAGTGGGTGGTGTAATGACGTCATGCCGTCCCCGCTCTGGAAGACAGGTGTTCGACGGGGCAACAGCCTGGAGAGTCAAGGTGAGCATTAATTTTCTTTAATGGGGAGGAATACCTTTCATAACTGGCCCTATATACCTGCCTCCCTGCTGTAACTGGCCCTAAATACCTGCCTACCTGCTATAACTGGCCCTATATACCACCCTACCCGGTGGCGTAGCTACAGGGATCGCAGTGGTCACAGTTGCGACTGGGCCCCTGAGCCCCCAGTCGCAATTGGAGGGGGGAATACCTTTCATAACTGGCACTTTATACCTGAATACCTTTCGTAACTGGCCCTATATACCTTCCTACCTGCTTTAACTGGCCCTATATACCACCCTACCTGCCATAACTGGCCCTATATACCTGCCTACCTGTCATAACTGGGCCTATCTACCTGCTTACCTACCATAAGAGGCCCTATCTACCTGCCTACCTACTAGAAGGGGCCCTATCTACCTG
>JAODAL010030218.1:0-50305 GCA_025379985.1 Phyllomedusa bahiana | reverse complement strand
GCAAGCTGGTCAATGAAAAAGCGTAGTGCCCCAAAGTCAAAAAAACAGTTTTGAAATGTATTCGGATAATAAAATGTATTTTTTGCACCTTTAAATTCACCTGTGTGGTGACTATAAAATTGCTGTTTTCAGATTTACGTGCAAGCTGCGTCAATGAACAAAGCTGTAGTGCGCCAAAGTCAAAAAACACGTATCTGTTATTTTTTTCGTATAATACACGGTATTTTTTGCACCTTTCAATTCACCTGTGGTGACTATAAAATTGCTGTTTTAAGATTTACGTGCAAGCTGCGTCATTGAACAAAGCTGTAGTGCGCCAAAGTCAAAAAACACGTATCTGTTATGTTTTCGTATAATACACGGTATTTTTTGCACCTTTCAATTCACCTGTGGTGAGTGGTTACTATAGAATTGCTGTTTTCAGATTTACGTGCAAGCTGCGTCAATGAACAAAGCTGTAGTGCGCCAAAGTCAAAAAACACGTATCTGAAATGTATTCGGATAATAAAATGTATTTTTGCACCTTTCAATTCAACTGTGGTGACTATAAAATTGCTGTTTTCAGATTTACGTGCAAGCTGCGTCAATGAACAAAGCTGTAGTGCGCTTAAATCCAAAAATACACGTATTGTTATGTTTTTTTATAATACACGGTATGTTTTGCACCTTTCAATCCACCTCTGGTGACAATAAAATTGCTGTTTACAGATTTAAGTGCAAGGTGGGTTATATGAAAAAAAGGTGGAATGGGTAAAATTGAAAATGAACACCTATCTGAAATGTATACTGATAATAAAAAGTGGAGTTTTGCACCTAACAAAGAGACCTGCAGTTACTAGAAAAGATGTGTATCCTAATATAAGCTCAGGCTGCCAATATCCAGGAAATATTTCAATAGAAACTGTTAATTTAAAGAATTGCACTGCAATGTCTACACTAGTCTTGGTGAACTTTATCCAGTGTTCTTTATAGAGCTTGTCTGTGTTCGCCCGCGGGGGGCCCCTCCCCCGCTCCCCCCGTGACTTTACACCGGTAGATGCTTTTTAAAATTCTTCCCCTAACTACTAAAATCTTCCAATTTTTAAATCTTACAAAATTTTGAAAGGGTTTCACAGCAAATTAGTAGGGTTTTCTCTGTGCGAAAAAAGAATAATTTCGCTGAGCTGTTGGCCACGGCAGAGCGCACGTCCTATCCTATGAGACGCTGAGAGACATTTGAGGCTAAAAGGAAACGTTGTTTCTTTTTTAAAACGGGGTCTTTGTTTTTTTCCAGCCTTCGAAACATACCCTTTCCCAAAGTCATGACGTCCACAACATCCCCCCCTTGCTTTTCTGTAATTGTTTTGGGTGGCCCCCAAATTTTACAGGAAGTCCGAAAAGGGGCGTGATTTTTTAAATTTAGATGATGCACGATTTTCCCTTTAAATTTATCGCAAATTTAAAAAATTTCGATCACCAAAAAAAACCTTCCCGATTTCAATTTGTCGATAAAAAACCCGCCTAACATAGTAAAGCCCTTAAAAACACACATATTTGGATGTGAAAGGGGTTCCAATAAAAGTCACTGCCAAACTGAAAGAACCCTACTTTAAAACATAACTTTTACTTAAAAAAAATAAATTATTTAAATTACAATAAAATTCGTAGTGAACAGTAATCACTAGCAGGAAAGGTATATATATAGAAAAAAATTGCACCATTCCCTTCAAATGGGGGAATATCTAAAAAAAACTGTCTAGGTTTTTGAGACTTTGTTGCTATTTTGCAAAAAATTTGAAAGTTTTTAGACTTAGAAAAGGGGGGTTTTCAGCATGAGGCCCTTTAGTTCCCATAAGGCAAATTTAAAAGTTATAGAAATATTTTTTTCTTTATCCCTATTTTGCCCCTACCAAAGGTGGAGTGGGTCGACTAAAAAAGGGCGGCCCCATCTATCGATGGCCCACCCTGTTGCATGCTGTATACTCCCTAACTTAGAAAAAAACAGATTTGATTTTTGCCATATGAAGAAAGGGAAGATTTTATTACCCTTTAAATTGTTAAATTCCTTTTTTTTTTTTCTGGTTTCGTTATGATCCTGGCACATCAGGGGATATTTCATGGGACCCACAACCCCTTTTAAATATATGTCAGCTAATATTATTTATTTTTGGAATATTGTGAAACAAATTCTTTTGTAGATGATGTTTACAGGGGTTGGGCAAAAAAACTAGAATCTCACCCCCCACTCATCTCCTCCCCTGATTTTTTTATTTTTTTTTAAAACCCAAACCACCTCCCCATCACCCTTTTTTTCTCAGTCAGGGCGGGCCTTTTATTGCTTTTGATAAACTGCATTACTTGTTCTATTCTAAAAATGTGTTTGTTTTACAGCACAATATGTAATAACTAACAGAATGTAAAAGGGGAATGATTGTTGTTGTGTGTCTGGTAGGGTTGTCTATGATCCAAGTTGCTGAGTTGAGGGGTTTTGGTTTTTTTTTCCTGGTTTTAAAATCTCGTTTTTCCCAAAGACCCCCAAAAAATCTGCAGACAGTAATAGTTTTTGGTCAAAGTCAAACCCTTGATTGAGAAACAAAAGGGAGCACTTCGTCACAGCCAAAAAAACACAAAATTACAGCCCCTCAAATTACTGCACAGTTGAATGAAAGTTTAAAGCAGGAGTTTAAAAGTTCTTGATAATTAGCCTTTTAAGGCAGTCCTCCTGACTTACTCCCTGCTTTCATAAGTTATCTCTAAACCCATTAATGATCATACAAAAGTAAATAATTATCAATTAATTATATTTTCTATACCAGAAGCTAGACTTTAAAAAAATTTACTTTTTGGGTGAATTTAACCCAAATTTAAGGGATTATGAAAGGCAAGGGGGACCCCCAAAGCAACTTTTAAAATGATTAATCTACTCAATATTTTCCAGACACATTTGGGCAAAAAATGGAAAATCCTACAGTTTTCCTTTTAAAAAAGCAATTTATTAAAAAGGACTTTGATACCTTTTTTGGGGCTTTAAAATTTCCCAAAGGGCTTAGGCATCATGGGTATCAAGGGACCTTTTTCCAGCTTATTAAAACAATTGATGCCGATCCAACAGCTTATTTGAAAATTCTTACCACAAATTAAACCTGAATCAACCTCTACAGAGGTACACAGCGGGGTTTTTCCCTATGCCCCCAAATTGTTTGGGTTCCCAAAAAACAATCTCAATTTTAGCAGTTTTTATTTTCCCCTTTGGGTTTGGAAAAAAAAAATTTTTGAAAAAGTTTTTTTTCCCAATTTTATATGGGTTGGCACATGCCTCAGACTAAATAGCACTATTATGTAAGTCCAGAAGTGAGTAGGTGGGATTTTAAATTTCAAACATACAAAAATTTTTAAAAGGGGCCTCCAGGTTAAAAAACAAGTAGTATCCTTTATGCACCCACTGGGGATCTTTTCCCTTTCCCAATGGCTCCCCCCTCAGACACATAGTTGCCACAGCATGATTGCATGTCCATATCTGATCTTCAAATATGTCTCTAACTTCTCTGCCAAAGATCACCTACTCTATAACTATTGAACAGAAATAAAATTTTATGTTATCTAGAAAGTCGGATACCGCCTTTAATTTCTATTTTAAAACCTTTTAAAATTTCCCCCCTGCTTAAAAAACCAAACTAACTATTGGGTGGAAATGAAAGGGCGACATGTTGACCCGGGATTTCGCCTGTTATCAGGACGTTTTTTCAGCCGGATATCGGGACACACCCCGTTCATACTTTTTTAAATCTCCCCACGCCACCCCCGGGGTGCCTAGAACCAAAAGCAAAAAGCAAACATATTTATGTTTAAACTAGCTTTCCCATGGGCGCTTTAAATTGTGGAACGGGGTAAAACCATTTTCAAAAGTGGTAAAACCGAGCCCAAAAACTGTCGTGAACCCTAAAATGCGCTGATTTTGACCCGTGTTTTTGCGGGCCATAAAAAAATCGGGCGCATTCTATCCCTTTAAAACATAGCAAAAAAATTTTGGGCGTTTTAAAAACCCCAAATTTTTTCTTTGCATGTCGCTCTAAATTTTTTGGGAATAAATTTTTTATTAACGGGAAGAAATGGATTATCGGGAAATTATTCTTTTCCCCTTTTTCTCCCTGTAGCAGGAGAAATGCAAAAGGCACTGCAGGTTTTCCAATTCCTCCACTTTATACATTCTACATACACTTCCACTGAATCAACTGCATTTGTACACTTCTGCCTCAAACAGAACCTCCTGTAAAGGATCTTTGTCATATATTTATATGGACCTAAACTCCTTAATGCCCTTCCAACTCTTAAACTGAGCTTAAAGGGATTTTTCTGGAGTTAAGAATGTTCGTTGGTCTGTCGGGGCATGATAAAGGATAGAAGATAATACTCATATTTACCTCGGATGCTCCCGTTCAGTCCCGGTGGCCATCCTGCTCACTTCTGCTAATGTAGTAAATGGACATTGCTCACCTCACCAGTTACAGTCAATCACATACCCGATGATCAAGGTTTCACATGACTTTTTTACCCGTGACTGATTTCACCTGTCCATGGGAAACCCTGAACCCTTTCCCCTGTTACTTCCCGGTGAACGACCCGGACTTTGGGACCGAACAGGAGTGTCCAAGAGGCAAGTATGAGACTTATCTTCTATTCTTTACAGGCCAGTAAAAAATTTTTAACTCCCGGGGAAACCCTTTAAGGGGTGACCCCCTTTAAAAAAATGACCCCCTGTGGGAAAACCCTTAATGGGGGCTGGGAGGTCTCACTTATGGAAACCACATTAAAATATTTTTATATTTACAATAGGGTTGTTAACAGAGAGGGAATTCCCCACCTGGGGAGAATTTTAGGCTAGTGACCATTGGGAACCCCCTATTAAATTTTATGGGACCTTTTTGGCCATTTGGGGTGTCTAATTCCCAAAAAGGGGTTTAAAATCAGTAATAGTGAATTTGGGGGTGTGAAGCAAAATGGTGAAAAACCCCTGATTTGAAATTTTTATGGTACCCAATAGGGCAACACAGTTTTTTCCTATTATTTTTCTTGAATCCAAGACTGCCAGAATTTGGGCATCACTTTACATATTTGGTAGTAATATTTTTTTTTGTGGGTTTTTTACTTACTATTCCCTTTTAAAACTTTTTTTTTAGGGGGGGTTTTTAATCTTTTCATACTTTTCATTCTATCACTTGTTCAGGAACTGTATGTTTTTCATTCCACAAATGCCACTGACATGAAAGGCAACCCACAAAAACATTAGGGGAAGAAATATTTTTATATATAGATGCACAGTCTGAATTTTTAAGAAAGAAACTCTAACCCTCTTGGGCCTTTTTCTGTAACAGCTGTAGCTCAAGTGTCTGTGACGTGACTCAGCACAGCCCTGTGGAGTCAGTGAGGACTTTGTGCTTCTCCTATCAGCTAAATGGACCAATGTGATAAGTTCATATAACAGGTGGTGGGGCAACCGAAGGGGGCCCCTTCTTTACAAAAATTTTTAGGAAAATGGTTTTCAAATTAAAGGAAGTAACAAAATCAAGGGGATTTTGTATTTACTAGCTCTATTTTACACTTTAAATGCAATATAAAAAATTTTGGGAAAAAAAAAATTTTCTAGTTTTAAAACCGTATAAACATGAAAATATTAATAATTATAATAATAATTTTAAAAAATGACTTACAGGAAGAAAATTGAAGGTCTTTTCTCCATACAACCGGTTAGCCAGATTCAGAGCATAGGAGCTGGATTTTTTATTAATTAGTGTATTCAGGGTTTGAAAGTTTGAATGAATGTCTTGAACACCATCAAAATGCAGAGCCTAAATGTCCAAATAAAGGAATGAATATCAGAAAATGTTAAGCCATGTATTGCAAAACAATAAACATTATGCTATGATATACCTTCGTTACATCATTACATGCACTGTGATTATTTTTAGAAACCCACCTTAAGGGGAAAAATATAGTCAAACTCCCCCAGCCCAATAACAATTCCCCCAATTTTTTCCCCAAATACTTTAAGGGAATGTTCACATGAAGGTATGTTCTGTCCACGCGTTGTTTCCTCCTTACACATTCCGTGCTTGCAAGCCTGGAATTTCAACAAGGGAACGACGTGGACTGCCTGAAGCAGATTTCTGTCTCCTATACTTTAGTTATTGTTGGTGCGTAAATGTCAATTGACATGTCAATTCTTTACACGCACAGACAGTACACCACAATAACTCAAGTAAAATCAGCATCGTCTAAAAGATGACGTTTAAAATTTTTCATGGGGATTAATTTGGGAAAGGGTTTTTACAGGCAATTGGGCAAAATTTTTTAGGGGGATATTGGGTGGCAATATGCCCCAAAATTTAAATGTCCCCAAAAAGCTGTGTGAAAAATACCCCAAAAAAAATTTTGGCTTGGGGAAAACAAGTATTTTTTTTTTTTTTTTTACTGTAAAACCAAAAAGTCAGTAAAAATTTTGGGGTTTTGTTAGGCTTTGGGCCCTATTACAATATTTTACCCCGGGGAAAAAAAATTTAAAGGGAAAGCCAAAAATTTGTCATACCCCTGGTTTTTTCATGCCAAACTATCAGATGCCCAAAGTTCTGGGAAAAAAAAACAGATTTTGGGTTTTTTCACACGCGTAATTGCAGGGCATACAAATAAGACCCCACTTTTTCGTGGGTGTTCGGGGGGGTCCAAAAATTTAAAATTTGGGGCGTAACCGTGTCACTTATTCCCTTTCACGTGCAATACGTTAGTATTGTTTTGTGGGGAAGGGGGAAAGGGGTAATTCCCAAAAGTTCTCTATGAGAAAAAAAAGGTTTTCCGTAATTATGGGGCGCATTTCGCTCGTATTAGAGCGTAGTACGCTCTCAATACGTGGCGAAATGCGTCCCAAAATAAGCCTTGTGAACATACCATTAAGGACCCATCCTTGTGTTGCTGCAGCCGTATACAGACAAAACCATAGCCTCATGCATATTTAAATAGCTTGTGAACTGGCAGCATAAATTTCTTTAATGTGGGAATATAGACATGTATGTATGGGGCTGTGCCAGAAGTCTGGCGTCTTTTCAGCCTAGAAACTGGCGCAGCCCTGTTTGCTACATTTTTAAATCAGGCGCACTCCAATATTAGGCGCATTATGGACTTTGGTGCAGAAAGGCCAGGTCTATATAGCTTTAAAGGGGTTTTTCCACAATCTCATTTCATACCTACTGTATCCAGCTCTTCAGCTATGTGTGCTCAGAAGGGGACGTGTGTCATTTGTTTGAATTGCATATCATGTGACCCAGCAGGATGATATCCCCAGGCCTTTCCTCTCTTTAGTCAAAGAAAGGTCTGTTTATGTATAAAGCTGTGAGTAGCTGAGAGGTAATGTTATTGCTTCACTGCACAAGGGTCCTAAGTTCAAATCCCTGCTGGAACCAAACCTGTGTCGTTTTTTTTCTTTATCAATGCACATACCTCATTGAGGTTTCTTTTTTTATTTATTTGCACTGTTTGACTAAGGAGAACAGAGGACGGGAGTAGAATGACAGCATCTGGGGTTTGAACACTCAGTAGCTGCCTGAGAGGGGGAAGGTTCCCACGTCAATTTTACTTCATGGCAAAACCCCTTTAAGGCAGTGTAGAATGTGCCAGAATGTACAGTATGAACCTGTTCTTCTGCATGTCATACATACAGGCGTGTTGCAGTGTCACTACGACAAGTCGGGCTCAGGCAGAACACCTTTAACTTGGTCTGGGCTGTTCTAACAGTTATCTGCCTAGGTTTGGCGTCAAACATTCATAAATGTGTCTAATTCTAGGAATGTGGTGCGATCTGCCCCCAGAACACTCCAAATCTTTGGTGCATTAAAGAGTGTCGCGCAGCCCCGTTCATACATGTCACCCATACTGATCACCTATAAAATGAGCTACTATAGCTTAATTTGCAGAAGAAGTTCATGTTGGCCATTATAGAAAGGTGTCACAGCTTACTGTGCATGGGGCTCTCTAGGCGCTGACCTCTATTCACCACCAAACACACTGACAATTGACATGTAAACACATATAAACACCAGATAAATTGTGTTTTCTTTTTTACCGTGGATTGCGGGTCTTTTCCCACCAGGGGAAGGGTGCACAGGAAAAAAGCATATTGTGTGATGGTTGCAGCAATGTTCTGCTGGTAAACCTTAAATCCTGGTACCCATGTGGATGTTAATTTGACACATAACACCTACCTAAACAATGTTGCATATCAAGTATACAGGCATGTCCCCACGGCACATTCTTCCGAACCCGTTTTTGGGAAAATGTGCAAGTAATTTTGGGGGGGGAGGGGGTTTTTGTTTTTGGGGAAAAAACCGCCCCCCCCGCAGCCGTGGGCACGGCACTAAACAGGACAAATACCGGTCAGATAAGCCGAACGGTATTTGTCCATTGCTGTGTAAATGGCCCCTACCTCTACATGGCAAAAATATGCCTAACATGCCTATGATAGGAAGCCAAAGTGCCATCTAGCACTGCAAATATTGTTTAGCTCTCTCTCGGCTCTAGGGAGCATGGTAAAGAGTTTAAGGTGCTGACTTCTCCCATCAAATTCAATGCTGTAACAACAAGTCCAATACATGGAGACCCACCTTGCAATTTCTAATACTTTAACACTGGTACCTGGTAACATCTTGGTGCTAGATACGACAGAAAAACACCTTGTCATAGGTCACTTATAGAGGAGCAATCATTCATTACTCAATGGTCAATAGCTGTTTTGGTGGGTCGTAATTAATGGGGTAACTTACAACAATATAATCATGGTAGAAGCTTTGAATTACTATTGGACTGCATTGAGAGTTAATCACTGATTAATTTTAAGGTTGCTTATATTGGAGTGTTTTGATTTCTGCGTGCTTTACATAGTTTTGTGAACATTTATGTCAGTCGCCCGTGTTTCCAAAGCCGCACTTCTGTATTTCTCCATCTTAAAACACACTCCAGGGCCCGGGACGAACGGGTAGTCCTAGGTAGGCGACCGCATAGGCGCGGCCTACCCAGCCTATCTCACCTAAGGGGTTCGCCGCGGTACAGGCAACCCGCGACCCTCGGTGCGGGCTGAGGCCGCTGCCGTGGGCCGATGAAGTGGCCCTTGCTAAGATTGTCTCTGGATGCCGCTTCGGCGGGGGTTAGGGACAGAGAGCAAGTGCTCCCTCGTCCTCATGCAAGTAGACCTTGGATTCTGTCACATGCGGCTCAGGGAGAGAGACGTATGAGGCTTTTTGCG
Source organism: Phyllomedusa bahiana (assembly GCA_025379985.1). Taxonomy (NCBI): domain Eukaryota; kingdom Metazoa; phylum Chordata; class Amphibia; order Anura; family Hylidae; genus Phyllomedusa; species Phyllomedusa bahiana. The sequence goes on along the minus strand of JAODAL010030218.1, from coordinate 41,040 downwards.
CACCGCGCGCTCGCGATGATAGTCACCGGCGCAGTTTATGAGGGCTCGCTCGCGAAGGGTCCTCAGCATGGTCGTCCTGGAGGACTCAAACGCGGCCAGCTAGCGGTCGCTCAGCCACGGGCGATGCGTCGCAATGATGTGGTTGTCATCGCGACGCCGCTTGCTCGTCTATCCCTCCGGGCGCCACAGCACATGTCAAAGCCGTGCGCGCAGAGAGCCAGACTGCTGGAGGAGCGCGGGTCTGAAGAGGACGGAAGAGGGAGCGCGCGCCCGGGGAATTGGTAACGTAAATTGTTGTTGTTTGTTAAGTGCCATGCTGCGGCCCCCTATGAATCCTGCATGTGGCCCCCTATAATGCCTTCCTGTGGCCCCCTATAATGCCATCTGCTCTGTGGGGCCACCTATATCCTGCCTGCGGCCCCCATAAGACTGCCTGTGGCTCGCCCATTAATTTGCCTGCCTGTGGCCCCCCTTTTATCTGTATGACTGTGGCCCCCATTCGCCTGCCTGTGGCCCCCTATATCCGCATGCGGCCCCCCCCTATTGCCTGCCTGCGGCCCCCTTAATGCCTGCCTGCGGACCCACAGAAATGCCTGCCTGTGGCCCCTATATGCCTGCACTGTGGCCCCGTACACATGCCTGGAGCCATGCTTGTTCGGATGACTGTTTGGTCCCCTATATGACTGCCTGTGGCCCCAATAGCCTGCTGAGCCCCTTACGGCTGCCTGTGGGCCCATATATGCCTGACCTGGGCCCCGTACGCCTGAATGAGCCCCTTTACACCTAAGTGGCCCCCTTTATTCTGGCCTGTGCCCCCATAGCTGCATGGGGCACCCTTTATCCCGCCTGCGGCACCCTATATATGCCTGCCTGCGGCCCCATAATGCCTGGCCTGTGGGCCCCTATATACTGCCTGCGGCCCCATAATGCCTGCCTGCGGGCCACACTATATGCCTGCTGTGGGCCCCCTATATTTCGCCTGCGGCACCCATAGCCTGCCTGTGGCCCCCTATATCCTGCCTGTGGCCCTAAATGCCTGCCTGCTGGCCCCCATAGCTGCTGAGCCACCATACGCCATGTCTGTGGTCCACCATACGCCTGCCTGTAGCCCCCATACGGCTGCCATGTGGCCCATTTATGCCTGCCTGTGGCCCCCATACGCCTGCCGAGCCCCTGTACGGACTGGCTGTGGCCCCTATATGACTGCCTGTGGCCCCCATATGCTGCCTGAGCCCCTATACACTGCATGTGGCACCCTATATTCTGCCTGTGGCCCCCATACGCCTGCCTGTGGGCCCCTATATCCCGCCTGCGGCCAACTATAAATGCATGCCTGCGGCCCCCATAAGATGTCCTGCCTGTGGACCCCCTATTACTCCTGCTGACGGCCCCCATATTGCCTGCACTGACACGCCCACCTATAATGCCTGCCTGTGGCCCCCTATATTCTGCCTGCGGACCCCTTTACGCCTGAATGTGGCCCCCTAGTATCCGGCCGTGCCCCCTAAATGCCTGGCCGGCGCCCCCATAAGCCTGCCTGAGCCCCCATATGCATGTTTTTTTCTGGGTACCAATTACGCCTGCCTGAGCCCCCATACGGCTGCCCTGTGAGCCCCTATATGCCTTGCACTGTGGCCCCATACGCCTGCCTGAGCCCCTGTACGGCTGCTGTGGCCCCTATATGCCAGCCTGAGCCCCCATACGCCTGCCTGGTGCCCCCCATCTCCGCCACGCGCACTGAGCCCCCATACGCCTGCCTGTGGCCCCCATACGCCTGCCTAAGCCCCATACGCCTTTGAGCTCGCCGCGGTACACAGAGATGTCCCAATACGCCTTGCCTGAGCCCCCATATGCCGGCCGTGGCCCCCATAGGCTGCGCACTTTGTGGCACCCCACTCTCGCTCACGCACTGCCCTTGTGGTCCCATACGCCTGCCTGAGCACCCCATATGCTCTGTGGCCCTACCATACGACCTGCCTGTGGCCACCATCGTCTGTGGACTAGCAAGGGCCCCCATACGGCCAGCCTGAGGTCCCTTACGCCTGCCTGTGGCCCCCATACGCCATGCCTGTGGCCCCCATACGCCTGCCTAAGCCCAACACTCAGCTTCGCCATCGCCGTGGCCCCATAAGCCTGCCTGCTGGCCCTATTAGCCTGCCTGGGTTGCCCCACATACCAGCCTGACTGAGACCCCATACGCCTGCCTAGCAACCATACGCCTGACGGAGGTTTCCTTACGCCTGCCTGTGGTACCTTACGCTGCCTGTGCCCCATATGCCTGCCTGTGGCCTATACGACCTGCACTGTGGCCCCCTATTATGACTGCATGTGTCCCCATACGCCTGCCTGTGGCCCCTATATGCCTGCTGTGGCCCCCGTAACGATGCCCGGAGCCCTGTACGGCTGACCTGTGGCCCCATATATGCCTGACTGGGGCCCACCATAAGCCTGCCTGTGCCCACCTTACGGAGCCTGTGGCCCTATTTGCCTGACTGTGGCCCCACGTCACGCCTGCAGGTGCCCTCTTTACACCTGCCTGTGGCACACCATTTGATTCTGCCTGTGGCCCCCATACCCCAAACGCCCCTGCTGTGGCCCCCTATATCCCGCCTGCAGGGCCCCTATATCGCCTGCCTGCGGCCCCCATAATGCCTGCCTGTGGTCCCCCCATTTTTCCTTGCCTGCCGGCCAACCGTTTCGGCGCACCAATACCTGCCTGCGGCCACCTTTAATACCTGCATGTGGCCCCCTATATTCTGCCTGTGGCCCCTCATACGAACTGCCTGTGGCCCCCTATTCCATGCCTTGGCCCTACTATGCCATGACCTGTGGCCCCAGTACAGCCTGCCCTGGAGCCCCTATACACCATGCCTGTTGGCCCCCTATATTCTGCCTGTGGCCCATACGCCGTGCCTGTGGACCACCTATATCCGCCTGCCGGCCCCTATAATGCCTGCCTGCGGGCCCCCATAATGCCTTGCCTTGTGGCCCCCTATTTTATCCTGCCTGCCGGCCCTTTTAATGCCTGCCTGCGATGCCACGTTCGCGGGTAGCTTATTCATGCCTATGCTGTGGCACCCCTATATTCTGCCTGCGGACACCATACGGCCTGCCTGTGGCCCACCTATATCCTGCTCTGTTGGGAGGCACCGCCCATAAAGTGTGCCGTTGGGCGCCGTTTGCGGGCCATGTGTGTGATCCTCTGCTAAGGTCTGTGGCCCTGTACAGGATAGAGATACTAGTTCCGCGGCCGGCCCTTAAGATAGACGCGTTCTGCGGATCGGGAGTGGTATGGGTGTCGTCACATAGTATAGAATACTGACTCCGCGCGCGCGTCAGCGCCCCGCACCGATGTGTGCTGACCTGCGCTGAGCCCCTACGCCTGCCTGCGCACCCAATTCGCTGCCTGAGGAGGCCATACGCCTTGTGTTGACGAGAGAGATGCGTCATATTTGTGACGGGTCTCGGCTCGTCTTGTGGTTGGATACGCGCCCCGAGGATGTTTATAGAGAGCGTGTGTTGTTATGTACTTATGGTTGGGGGTGGGCTCTCCGGGCGGGTAGTATTGAGGGCGTCGCGCGTGCTGGTCTTTGCACGCGCGCACTCACACCACTCTTAGATAAGTCGAGATCCTAGGGCTCATCAGTTGTTGGTAGTGGGTTGTACCATACATAGATAGTCAGAGATGAGAGCCCCTGGCGTTATCGCATATGCCCTGTTGGTTATTCTCGCGTCATACCATTAGAACATTAGTGGTCTCGTGTTGAGTTGGGCAATGCGAGGCAAGGTCCTATCGTGTGTGTGTGTTGAGGGGGGACCCCTATATGCTCTGTCGCAGCGCACGCGCTCGCGCGCCCACATGGTACGCTGTGGCGTAGACTGTGGAGGGGGTCGCGAGCGATGGTGCGCTCGTGTATAATGTGTTGGCGAGGTGTGAGGCGTTTCTGTTTGATATATGCCTGAGTATAAGCGATCTTCGAGCGCGCGGGCATACGTCTTGCTGCCACTGGGTGTAGATATGTGCTCCACTATCTCTGCGCTCGAACGGTTGTGTATGTAGTCGCTGTGGGGCCCAGCTACAGAGAGATAGACCGTGCCTGTGTGGATATACTCTGTTTCTCGCGACGTGCTCCTGTGAGATTGTGTGTGTGTGTGCACTGCCTGGATAGTCAGTTCGCGGACATCATACGGCAGGGATACTTGTGGGGGGGGAGGACAAGAGAAGACGTGTCCGTCTATACTGCCTTGTGTCCTAGGTCCTACGCCTGCCTGAGGTCCCATACGCCTGCCCTAGGTCTACCATACCGCCTGCCCTGTGGCCCCATATGCCCTGCTGTGGCCCCTTTACGCCTGCCTGTGGCCCTATTGCCTGCCTGTGGCCCCATAGCCTGCTGAGCCCCCATACGTCCTGCTTGTAGGCCCCCATACGCCTGCCCCTGACACCCCTATTTGGGTTGTGCTTAATTCTATATATTTGCCTGAGCCCTAGCTAGATACCTGCCTGATTGCCCTATATTTATATACCTACCTGTTCTAAGGGGAACAATATCTATTATACCTGCCTGAATGAGAGGGCATATCTATATACCTGTCTGACTAAGGGGACTTATATACCTATTTAATTAAGGAGTTACTGGAAATGTAAGGAATCTAAGATATTTGTGTCCAAATCCTCAGGGAACGAGTATTGGCGGGAGAGGTGTTGATGATGGCGCTCGTCTCGTATGCGTTGGTATGTAAGTTTGGCCAGAGAAAAGAGATTTTGAAGTTGCTATATAAGCTGAACGTGTGCCTGGCCGAGCGACGAGAGTTGGTGTTGTGTGTGTATTTGCGTTTGATGAAAACTGTAATCGGGATACGCGCGCTAATCGGGGTTAATAATTTTGTTCTGCAGCTCGCACTAACAGAGTAGATGTGTAGTATCTAGGCTTCACTCTTTGGTGTCAGGGCGGGGTGGGGTTGGTGGAGAGAGAGCGGTGTGCGCCCATGGCTGGTGGTATATGTCTTCAGAGCCTGTGTACAGCTGATAGTCCACATGTGGGGGTTGAGTTTGGTCAGGGTCTGGCAGGATTATTTGAGCCTAAGTAGTTATAATAGTTTGGGGCTTGGTTTTGTAGGAGTGTTTTTAGTAACAATTCCTTCGTATCGGTAGATTTGCTCAATGTATCGGTGGATTATTCGGTGACTGTTATTTAGGGGTATTGCACGGTAATACGGAGGGGAGCGATTTTGAAAATGCAAATTTGTCAGGGCTGAATTTTCATTGTGCAGGTTGACTGCTGAGGAGATGGACGGGTAGCTATGTGGAATGTGCAGAAAATTAGTGACAGGACCTGCAGGGTGTGAGAGGAATTAGTGTGTGTGTGTGGGGGGGGGGGTATTTTTTTCGAGAGCGAGGGGGGGGCGCCATTGGCTGTACTCGCCTAGGGCACCAAAATGCCTTGTCCCGGCCCTGACACACACATACACGCATACACAACCAGAGTATCCAAAAAAAACCATACAAACATTTGAAGAACTTCAGGGAGATGGTGTCCTTGGTTGTATTCAAACAAGGGGCACCAGTCCTGCAGGCCCATGGTTTATATCAGCACACAGAGTATATATTCATATATTATCTGGTTTAGATCCAGATTATTTTGGACCTCCACGACAGTTTAGATATTATAGCACATTATAGCTTAAAGGAACTTTACCACAAAGGCATGTCATGCCTGGTTTGTCCTGCTTCAGCTTTCAGTGTTTTCAGAAAGGAGCGTGTATGATTTATTTGAACTGCATATCATGTGACCCAGCAGGCTTGACATCACCTTGCCTTTCCCCAGAGTATGCTCACTCTAGTCAAAGTTCTGTTTATGTAAAGAGCTGTGAGTAGCTACTATGTACTATACTGAACTTTTCCATTGCAATTGGGACTTGACAGTAGCCCTGTAGTCAGTCAGCCCTGCTACAGTGGCTTCTGCGTGGTTCTAATAGTCCTAGTTCTGGTAGTCCCAGCAAGAGTCTCCTACTATAGGCAATGCAGTGATCAAATGACCAGTCACTTGACCACTGGGACCAATAGAAGCAGAGGTGATGCTGCCATTATTTCATATACAGCACTCAGTGAGCACTGTACAGTGGTCTCTCAACATACAATATTAATTGGTTCTGGAATGACCCAAGCATGATAAAAACCGTAGCAGACAGCTGTTTCGGGTTGTTTGCCCCTCAACAGTGCAGAATAGAATATTGGCTGGTTAGGTGTATTGACAAAAGAACAAGGAAATCCATGACCATCCCTTAATTTAAATTGAACATATAGGGCGACATATATGTATGGGGCTGCGCCAGTATTCTGGTGTCCTTTCAGCCCAAAAACTGGTGCAGACCTGTTCTCTCGATGCACGAGCAGGGGCACTCCGAAAGTTATGAGCATTTAGCAACACCTGCGCCACTTTGTAATGTGCCTAAGATGTGGGGGTATTTTGGGGGCGTGTCACCGTGTGATTCCACACATTTATGACCGGAGAACGGCACAAATAGGTGCATTACTGCTGGAACAGGTAGACCAAGTTAAAAATGGTTTAGTTGAGCCTGAGTTGTCATTTTGGAACTAAAAAGCGTTAAATCTGTGACCCCGCTGTAGAACAGATTAATAAATTCAGGCGTATTCTACACTGCTTTAAAGCTACTTTGAATTGGCCTCTATGAGCCCAGATCATAAATGTTGCCCTTAATCTTTTCCATCTCAATCTAATGTTGAAAGATACAAACGAAACACGTTCTCTATGAGAACTGTGGATTACCGTAATGACTTGGACGTATTCCAGCCGTAATTTGCGCACTCTTGCGCGTAATTACGGACTGAAATATGTCGAATTTTAAGCCGTGTGAACATGGCCTTAGGGTTAGGGTTACTGTTGGGAATAGGGTAAAAGAAAAGTCTTGGTTTTGAGTCATCCAAAGTCCAAATTATTTCACAAGTTTGGTCGATCTAGTGCTGAACTGAACATGGCCCTATTAAAGCAATACTAATTTGTAGTTAGGTGTATGTTACTGTACTGTATAGAAGTTGACAAACTTATGCACTTATTGTGGATATGGACATTGCTTTCTTTTCTGAAGCTACTGGAGGAAGCTCAAATATACATTTGGATTGAAAAAAACTGACATTATTTTTTGGTGGGGAAAAATAGATTCACTCATTCTGTCAATTTTACAAAAATTCTCTTAATTTTCGAATCAGATACCACAGTAAACGCTATTCAACTGTATATCTTGAGCTCAGTAAACCCAGCTCTATCATATAGGTCTACTTCAACTCCTCCCAGCCATATTGTATTATTCAATACTATTTTCATCATTGCTTAAAGTAGTTTTCTAGGATTAGAAAATTTGACTGATTTCAATAAAAAACAGCACCATCTCTTTCACAGAATATGCCTGGTATACTGTAAGCTCCACTGAAGTGAGCTGCAATACCAGACACATCTTATAACAAAGGTAGCGCTATTCTCAAAAGGAAGTAGCTATGTTTTTCTAACCCTGGACAACCCCTTTAATCTTTACTTGTTCTAAACCCAAACAATAGTAGAAAAATGATCAGATTATCAGTGTAAATCTTTTTTTTCTAAGAGACCATTTATTCTGGAAGTTGATGCAGATTGCAGCTCGTTTGTGATCCTATATTGATTTAGTCACTCTATGAAAACATTTATTACTAGAATCTGTTTTTTCATACTAGTAGCATTGTATGTGGGTGTGCACTGCGAGTCGAAAGTTCACAAGGTACATGAATAACTTTTACAACCAAATTATACTTAAAGTAAGCTTTGTTATGACACTTGTTGTTATGGTGAAGCCATAGTCATTGAACATTCCTTTCTGATAAGAAACAGATTAGTGTAGTTTTAGTTGACTCAGAAAAGTTACCTATGTCGCAACACAATGGAGCAATAGTCAAAAAGTAATTGATACAGCTCTCTACTTATGCTGTGATAAAATGCTAGCATGGCCAGTTAGCACTTTCCGTGAATTTAGAATTCTGCAATAATCTCAGTGATCCGCACAGAATAACATAACATTCCATGTAATTTTTATGACTAAAGATTCACTAGCTGGAAATATGTTACCTACCTTGGACACTTGTTCTGCATTTTTTTTACCTTTTTTTTCCCTAAAAAAAAACCAGGGGCAAAGGCCGCTGGGGATGTTTCGTGGAGAGTAAAAATATTTCCTTTGGGTTTTTTTGGGACAAAATTTGTTGGAACAAATAAGTTTTAAATTTGGAGCATGCAGAACTCAGTCCCCCATTTTGGGGGCCCTGATAAAAAATTTTAAAGATTGGGCATTCAATGGGGTTGCATACTTTCCCCGGAAACATTATTTTTTTACTGAAAACATTTGCCAGATAAAGTCCCTACCCCCAAACCCCAAATGTCTTGTTTGGGAATCTTTTTCCCCATTTTTTTTGAGACATAAAACCCCTTTTCCCCCTTTAAATCGGGTCCTGACCCAATTCGTAAACCCATGCATTTTATAAGAAAATTTATTAAAAAAGTGTGAAAAGTATGTTTCCCAAAGGAAAAGGGGAAAAAGTCAGACAAGTGGCTGTAATTTTAGACTGCAGAGCATAAGTCAGCAATTTATTTACTCTGGACAAACATCAATAATTAAAATATACCCATAGAATTTAGAAAAGATGTTTATCATAGTTTATACCAATAAAAAACACATAGAAAAAACAGTGATACAGAATAGCTTATATTTCAATTTTTAGAAAAAATAAAAAAAATCCCAAAAAGGTCAATAAGGTATGTGTTTTGGAAAAAAACTTCCCCTATGTTTCGAAACACAAATTTAAAAAAAAATCAAAGGGAAAACCAAAAAATGTCCCCCAAACAGGTAAACAAGACAGGGGGAAAAAGATACAGAAAAAAGTGTAGAGGGAAGACCCCCCGGGAAAAATGTTTCCCCGTTTTTATCCCTTGACATTTTTGGTGGCTTTTGTTTTGTTTTTTTATTTTATTTTATCGTACAATTTTGAGAGAGGGTTTTTTTTTTTCACTTTCTTTTTTCTACTTTTTATTTTTTTACAAAAAAGATACTTAAAGCGGTTGTCTCACCATTGATTCTTTTTACCTCAGTTTCCGTTTTCTTGGTTTCATTTTTAATTCCCGGGGCCCTTTTTTCGGGTTTCCCCATAGGCTGCGTAGAAGCCAGGTCTGTAGCTATAGCAACCAGTGTGGAAACCTATCAGGAGAATAAAACAGGTCTTGCTATAGCGCCCTGGGGAAGCTGATAAAGCCCATAAAGAGGGGATTCTGGGAATGTAGGGCACGGTTTGTGGACATATATTGCAAAGTGTCTTGTTTCTGCGAGATCTTTAACATAAAAAGCAATCCTTGTAGTGAGACAACCCCTTTAACTTGGGTGTTTTAAACTGTAGCACATGCTTTTCTATGTTTTCAAATTAATATTCAATAAAGTATTTTTTTTTCTAAAGCCTGTGGGTATTTTTTTTTTATCATTGGTGTTGGTTTATCTGTGTTCTTGTGTATACTCCTGTTGTGATTCATTTGAATTAACCCTATTTCTTTTAGGTATTTACTTAGTCTGGACAAGCAAACTATTCTGTAAAGGAGAATGGAATCGCTGTGTGAGAAAGTCACTGCATACTCATGATAAAGTCATTTTAACTTTCTTGCTTTTTTATTTTGAATTGTTAAAAATAACAGTTTTAGGAAACACAATATACAATGATTTAATAAATATGTATAAGTATACCAAGGGTGAGTACCGAGATTTCTCCCATTACCTATTTACAGTGGGTACGGAAAGTATTCAGACCCCTTTAAATTTTTCACTCTTTCTTTCATTGCAGCCATTTGCTGATTAATGTAAACTCTGCACCCCATCTTGAAAGAAAAAACCCAGAAATGTAGATATTTATGCAAATGTATTAAACAAGAAAAACTGAAATATCACATGGTCATAAGTATTCAGACCCTTTGCTCAGTATTGAGTAGAAGTACCCTTTTGAGGTAGTACAGCCATGAGTCTTCTTGGCAATGATGCAACAAGTTTTTCACACCTGGATTTGGGGATCCTCTGCCATTCTTCCTTGCAGATCCTCTTCAGTTTCCTCAGGTTGGATGGTGAACGTTGGTGGACAGCCATTTTTAAGTTTCTCCAGAGATGCTCAATTGGGTTTAGGTCAGGGCTCTGGCTGGGCCAGTCAAAAATGGTCACAGAGTTGTTCTGAAGCCACCGCTTTGTTATTTTAGCTTTGTGCTTAGGGTCATTGTCTTGTTGGAAGAAGAACCTTCGGCCCAGTTTGAGGTCCAGAGCGCTCTGGAAGAGGTTTTCATCCAGGATATCTCTGTACTTGGCCGCATTCATCTTTCATTCAATTACAACCAGTCATCCTGTCCCTGCAGCGAAAGACACCCCCATAGCATGATGTTGCCACCTCCACCGTGTTTCACTGTTGGGATTGTATTGGGCAGGTGATAATAATAATAATAATAATAATCTTTATTTATATAGCGCCAACAAATTTCGCAGCACTTAATAATACAATCTAGAGGGTATAATTACAGACAAAAAAACAGACATTACACAGTGAAAGCTACTTACAGGTGAGACACAAGGTGTGAGGGCCCTGCTCGCAAGAGTTTACAATCTAAGAGGTGCTGGGGGAAAACAAGGGGGGAGAAGTGCTAAATTTACAATAGCCCAGCCATGTTTTATAAATATGGGGAAGTTTAAATAAAGATTTGGTGAACCTGCCACCATGACTGTACATCTATATACAGATAAGTACCTGTGAGTGCCCTAGTGTAGAGAGTGACAGAAATGTGTGTGATAGAAGGTGTGGGTTAGCAATTAGGGGTTTTGGTAGGCCTGCCTGAGGAGATGTGTTTTCAGGACACTCTTAAAACTACGAGGCTGGGATTGTGCCTGATGGTACGGGGGTAGGATATTCAGAGAATGGGTGCAGCACGTCCAAAATCTTGAAGACGGGCATGGGAGGTTCGGATGATTGTAGTCTGTAGTTTGATGTCCGTAGCTGAGCGGATAGAGGGGGGGGTTAGGGGGGGTAGTCAGAGATGAGGGAGGGATGTTTGGGGGTGCAGCACTGTGGAGAGCTTTATGGGTGAAAGTGATGAGTTTATGCTGTATTCTGTACTGGATGGGCAACCAGTGCCTATTTTTCTCCAAACATACCACTTACAATTAACACCAAAAAGTTCAATCTTTGTCTCATCAGACCAGAGAATCTTATTACTCATAGTCTGGGAGTCCTTCATGTGTTTTTTTGCAAAATGTATGCCGGCTTTCATATGTCTTGCACTGAGTAGAGGCTTCCGTCGGCACACTCTGCCATAAAGCCCTGACTGGTGGAGGTCTGCAGTGATAGTTGACTTTGTGGAACTTTCTCCCATCTCTGCATCTCTGGAGCTCAGCCACAGTGATATTGGGGTTCTACTTTACCTCTCTCACTAAGCCTCTTCTCCCATGATTGCTTAGTTTGGCTGGATGGCCAACTTGAGGAAGAGTTGTGGTCATCCCAAACTTCTTCCATTTAAGGATTATGGAGACCACTGTGCTCTTAGGAACCTTGAGTGCTGCAGAAATTTTTATTTTGAAAACCTTGGGGCCAGACTGGCCTTGCCGCAATTCTGTCTCTGAGCTCCTTGGGCAGTTCCTTAGACCTCATGATTCGCAGGTGCTCTGACATGCACTATGAGCTGTGAGGTCTTATAAAGAAAGGTGTGTGCCTTTCCTAATCAAGTCCTATCAGTTTAATTAAACACAGCTGGACTCCAATGAATGAGTAGAACCATCTCAAAGAGGATCAAAAGGAAATGGACAGCATGTGAGTTAAATATGAGTGTCACAGCAAAGTGTCTGAATACTTATGACCATGTGATATTTCAGTTTTTCTTGTTTAATAAATATGCAAAAATATATACATTTCTGTTTTTTTTCTTTCAAGATGGGGTGCAGAGTCTACATTAATGAGCAAAAATATGAACTTTTTGAATCTTACCAAATGCCTGCAATGAAATAAAGATTCAAAACTTTAAAGGGGTCTGAATACTTCCTGTACTCACTGTACACCTAGGACTGTATCGTTAACAAGAAGGCATCCTTTACCTCTAGAGGAAAGAAAGTTTCTACATAAACATAGAAGGGAATTTTTTTACTGTAAATGCAGTGGGACTGTGGAACTCTCTGCCAGAGGAAATTGTCATAAGGGATTCACAAACAGAATTCAAAAAGGGGTCTGGATGCATTTCTAGGATATAATAATATTACAAATTATGATGTCTAGATTTCTGAAGAAGGATCGTCGATTAAGGGCTTTATTCAGATTGCAAGATTTGTAGTTGGGAAAAATATTTTCCCTAAACTTACGACAATTGGCATATGCTTCGGAGGGTGGTGGGAATTGTTGGAGGGATTGCCTTCTTTTGGATCAATACTGTAGCATAAAAGACTTAACTGGTTGTCTTTTTTTTAGCCTTACAAACTATGTAACTATATAATAGTAACAACACCAGACTGCATAATGGCCACAAGAAGAGCCCAATCCAGCTCAATTCATAAAGCATAAGCCATGGAAACCAAACCTCAATATACAAGTTATAGGGGGAAAACACACCTCAATCTGACACAGAAATAATTGTGATGTCATGCACTTTTCTTAACCAATAGAAAAATAAAAGAGATTTCCAGTGAGTGCCATGGGTTTATTTTTTTGTGTAAACTTCATGAAAGAGGTTAGTCAAGTGCCCGGGGAAAAGAGTCTGGGATTTGTCCAACAATAGGGGTTGTCCAGAATTATAGAAAAGGTCTTCTTTTTTGACCAAAAACAGCACCACTTTTGTGTCCATGAGCTTTTTATGATATTGAGATCCAATCCCATTCACTTGTACGTTTTTGGAGAAAAAGCAGACCCTCTTTTCCAACTCCCAGAAGCCCTGTTAAACCTGACACTTGATGGGTGAAATTATACACACAAATAGAAGTCAGAAAGTGTAGATGGTGTGTAGCACAGTGTCAGTTGCTCTAAAATAAGGTTAAACAGGTTGTCCTACCGAATAGGCCCTCGGCAATTGTTTTTAATATGAAGAGAAAGCAGCTTACAAGTATTAATACAATGGCTTAATTATGTAATAAATAGAGGTCCTGAATGAGCAGAACACTCTTGCAAGATTTTTGAAAATGGATTTTCTAAACCACCCCGCTCTCTCAATATTTAGTCATTTATTATCTCGACATATCAATATAATGAAGTATATATAGGAAAGAAAGAAATGTAAGAGTAGACAAGAGTAAATTAAAGTATAGTTTCCCTGTGAATTTCATTTATACTGTTTACGTCTTCTTAATAGTGGGGAACGCACATATAATAATATGACATAAAAGAGTATGTGACAAGCAGTAGTCATAAGGCAACACATGCCAAAAACAATGTTGCAATATCCTAGCTGATTAAAGTAGCAAAAATGTTAAGTAAAAGATAAGTATGATACCTTGGAGAATTCTTCAAGTGTTGGGTAATGTGTGGTTTCACTGCAACAATTGGTAACTTTCTGAGTTTTCTTTTAAGTAAGTCAGTAGTTTAGTCAGGGAGCAAAGGGATATATACTAAGAATTTCCAAAGGTAGAGTTATACACGTATACAAAACAAATAGAGAGAGAGATCTCGACAGGAATATGTTTTTAAGCTTGTTTTCTTACAGTGACTTTGTATTTTTCTTAGAAAAAAAAACAACAGAAAATAGAGCCTTACCCTATTTGTACTTTTCTTTGTTTTTCGCAAGGCTGACACAGCTGTATATTTCCCAGAAGTAGGTAGTGGTGACTTGCTACGGCTTTCTCCTACTGTATGTGAAACTAAAACTAGAATCAAGTAGAGAAAGACGCGGAGGGAGGGAAGGCTGTAAAAGTTGTAATGGTTCCTATCTGTGATGATTAATCTAATAAAACAGTGTCCGCCCAGGGCACAGAAAGTCTGCAATCAATAATCTTTAATTTAAGGAACAATCTCCTTTATGTCAATCATTGCCTGCTAAACTAAAACATTACATATTATATTTACACACACATGCAGAAACCTGTAGCAATAGAAAAGTGAAGAGGCCATGCAATTTTATGATTACTCTGTGTATACATGGGCATAGCAGGCTCACATTGCAGGGTGGAGGAGGGCAGCTTTGTCATGCAGCACAGCAAATACACTTTAGCACAGGTATTGAGAGGGGGGCTACCAATCATAACTAGAATTCATAGGGCCCCATAGCAAAATGACAAGAGCCTCACCACCTAATGACAGTAAACAAAAATAGCAGCAATAATTAAAGATATAAATAATACCACCTATCTCAGGGAACCCAAATAATAGTGCTAAAGAGCAGAAAACCTCCAATTACTACAAAAAGGAACAGTGTTCTTTTACCTGAGTTGGGCCCCCTCAGGCCCTGGGCCTCTTAGCAGTCGCTATGGCTGTTCTTGCTATAGTTACACCTGGTCGCAGTAGTAATCTGCTATAGTCACTAAATAGGTGCAGTAGTCACATGTCCATGTTGAGGATCCAGGTACTGGGGGATCCTGTCCCACCGCTATTGGTAAGGTGAATATAATGTCTTTTATTATTTTAAACCATTCTGGGCTGTTCTGAAAACATTTTTAGACAGATAGCTCTTTTAACTTAGTACATACTAATGCACCTATAAAAAAAACTTCCAGTTGCATCATCACCTTGACATTCTTGAATGAATGGAGGAAATAACTGACATTAAAAAAAGTCAACACATTTTAAATAACATATCTTGACACCCCATATGACATGTCCTGGATGAAAGGGGCAGTATTGCTATACTACATTGTTTTCCTTGGTATCTCTATCAAATGCACTAGCAATGCAAGTTTCAATTTCTACAGTTTAATACAGGCAGTCCCTGAATTACAACATTCTGACTTACATCTGTCCCCTAGTTACAAACGGGGACTTATGGGGCATGCTGACACTTGTAGTTCTATGCTCCACAGCAGGTAGTAGCTGTAGAATGACAAGTTCCAGCATGCCACAACAGTCACATGAGGTGAAAATGAGGTGAAATCTTCTTAATAAGGGAACAGACAGCAAAACAAGTGTAAAAACCCTTCCCTGCACTATCCAAAACTAAAAAAAAAAAACCTTTTGTGCTGGAGTTACATTTAATAAATGTACCTGTTCCACCTTACATACAAATTCAACTTGAGAACAAACCTACAGTCCCTATCCTGTTCATAACCCAGAGACTGCCTGTAATAGGAAAGGAAAATCTTATGACTAATATCAAGAAAAATTAAATGTGCTGGTGTGGATACATTCTTCGAAGTTTTATTATATCAAAAGTATTTTCTGTTGGTTGGTCTGAAATGCAGGCTTAACTAAAATATATCTAGAGAAGCTGCAATTACCAGAAGAAGAAGCATAGAAATGCAGTCCCAAATGCCAACTCTACTTTGCTTTCCAGCTTTACTATTTTAGATGATGTTTTTCACCTGAAAGGTAGAACTGTACCATAGCTAGCTATGAGCATGAAAATGAGGGTGGTGCTTGCATCCGTCCTCTATATTAACTTCTATGGGAGCTCCTGAATACAGCCTAGAACACCCACTTGGATATATTCGGAGCTCCCACAGAAGTGAATGGGATGCCACCCTCCCCATTCTCATGTACGGTCAGCTCATAGCTAGCTAAGAGCAACATGTGCTGGAGATTTTACTTAGCGGGTACCCTGCAGTAGATTTGTTAAAAAAGAATATTTCCTGACACTGCAAAAGTTGTGCAGGAATGGTTGAAGAAAGACGTTCAAGATCTTAATCCAATCCAGCATCTGTGAGATGTGCTGGAAAAATGGGTCCAATCCATGAAAGTTTCAACTCACAACTTTACGGACAAAAAGGAGCTGGTGCTAATGTCACAGTACTAGGTAGTAAAACATATCTTCAGAGATCTTCTGAAGTCCATACATTAACAAATCAGGCACGAGCCCCGAATGAATCTCCCTGTGCCCCGAGTCTCGGCGGCTCCAGGCCGCTGCCATGGGCCTGGAGCGCTCCTTAGTGGGGGCGGCGCCCGCGGATCTCTGACTGCACAGGCGTGTCTCCGCGGCCGCGAGGTCCGAGTCCGGGAGGAGGCCGGACAGATCATTCTCGTCCTGGCTTCTCCCCTGTAGGTCCCGTGCTTGGTACGCGCTCGACATACACCTCCGCGTCACAGGGGGGCGTGACGCGCCGCTTTCATCACCCCCTGCGACGCTCGGATCCTCTAAGCCGGCAGCTCTGCCGGCCGAGAAGGTCCTGGGCCCCACGAGACGGCGTAAGCAGCGTAATGACATCACTCTGTTAACACCGCTCTTAAGCAGCAAGACCTGGACGCGCGGACCGTGCCTCATTAGGTAAGTAGGTTTTTTTATTTTATTTTTATTAGCTAAAGGGGCATATGTGGCTACAAGGGGCATATTAATGACTACAGGGGGGAAAGTGTGGCTACAGGGGGCAATATTAATGGCTACAGGGGGGGCATGTGTGGCTACATGGGGGCATATTAATGGCTACAGGAGGGCATGTGTGGCTACAGGGAGGCATATTAATAGGTACAGGGGGGCATGTGTGGCTACAGGGGGCATATTAATGGCTACAGGAGGGCATGTGTGGCTACAGGGGGGCATGTGTGGCTACAGGGGGGCATGTGTGGCTACAGGGGGCATATTAATGGCTACAGGGGGCATGTGTGGCTACAGGGGGGCATGTGTGGCTGCAGGGGGGCATGTGTGGCTGCAGGGGGGCATGTGTGGCTACAGGGGGGCATGTGTGGCTACAGGGGGCATATTAATGGCTACAGGGGGGCATGTGTGGCTACAGGGGGCATATTAATGGCTACAGGGGGGCATGTGTGGCTACAGGGGGGCATGTGTGGCTACAGGGGGCATATTAATGGCTACAGGGGGACATGTGTGGCTACAGGGGGCATGTGTGGCTACAGGGGGCATGTGTGGCTACAGGGGGGGCATGTGTGGCTACAGGGGGCATATGTGGCTAAGGGGGCATATGTGTCTACAGGGGGCATATGTGGCAAAGGGGGCATATGTGGCAAAGGGGGCATATTATATGTGGCAAAGGGGGGCATCTTACCTGGCTAGGGGGGGCATAAAACCTGGCGAATGGGGCAGTAACCTTGCTACGGGGGACTAATAACCTGACTACAAGGAGCATATTACTGGCTACAGAGGGCAGTAACCTGGCTACAGAGGGCAGTAACCTGGCTAGAGGGGGCAGCAACTTGGCTAAAAGGGGCTGCAACCTGGCTACAGTGGGCTACTACCTGGCTATAGGGGGCAAATATTTACCTACAAGGGGGTAATTATTACCATTTTGGGCACTATAGATGGGGATTTTGAAAAGAGATAGGAAATTGTAGAGAAATGCTGATAAAATGAGGAGTCTAAGATGTTTGTTTTGTACATTCTACAGTGAAGAGTCGTTGCCAGGAGAGGACGTCATGGCGTCTGGGCCAGATGGAGACGAAGAGAAAGAAAACAACTCTTCAGAGACGTCTCCTGTAAGTCACCAATTGTAACTACAGTGTAATCACTTATATTTCTCCTGAGCCTACACACAAAGGTTTTTCTCTGTAAAAATACATCCGCAGTTCACAATGAGACACATAAAATTCCGTGTGAACCCAGCCCTACTCAGAAAAACTTAAGGGCCCGAGCCACGGATGTTTTGGGACCCTAGCAACGCCCCTGCACAGAGCAGCCACACTACACTAAAGCTCAAACAGAGTTTAGGCTATGTTCATTTCTGCATTAGAGTCTCCATTCAGAGTCTTCACCTCTGGCACTGGATCCGTATCATAACGGACACAACAGCGCACGAAAATCACCAGTGACAAAAATGGAGTCCATCTGGTGTTATTGAACAATTAATTTTTATTTTCAAAGGAAAAGATTCAGTAGTCTTAGCAGATACACATAGGTCAACTTCAAACTGAAATGGGGAGAAAAAAGGCACATTTCAGTTGTTCAGTGTTGAGCCGAACCATTTCTAAAAAGGTTAGTTCGGCACAAATTTTACACCACGGGTTCTGTAAAATTCGGTTTGGCACCATATTCAGCTGCTTCCTTCAGTTTTGGCAGCCAGCCAATCAGTGCAGAGCACAGAGAGGGGTCAAAAACGTCATCACTGAGGGTGTAGGGTTCTCATTGGCTGCTAAAATCACTGTATTTCCTGTTGAATGCCATTTTCACCTTACTCTCTGACATGAACACACTGCTGCCTCTGTGTGCTTGTTTGCCAGCAGGCAGAAATACCATTTAATAGCGATTTAACACAGGAAAAGCTGCTAGTTAGATTACTTGGGGGTGCAGCTAGCTTAGGGAATCATACACATCAATAGTTAGGGAGATAGGGAGTTTTGTATAGATATTTCATAGAAAAAATTCTGTTTATAATCCTATTTGCCCATT
Organism: Phyllomedusa bahiana; assembly: GCA_025379985.1. NCBI lineage: Eukaryota > Metazoa > Chordata > Amphibia > Anura > Hylidae > Phyllomedusa > Phyllomedusa bahiana. Next base: position 22,525 of record JAODAL010030218.1, on the reverse strand, counting down.
GCAAAGTATAGGCATTTAAGAACACTTGATTTGCTGTCAGGGTTCTTCCATAAGACCCAATTTCACAGATATTCCATAGAAAAAAATTCTGTTTATAATCCTATTTGCTTGTTGCAAAGTACAGTACATTTAAGACCACTTTATTTGTTGTAGCAAAGTAGAGGTGGTAAGCAAGCAAGGAGTGGTGTAGGGCTTGGAGCTGGAGGTACGAGACAAGACGCTCCTTCCTTGTTGGAAACACACAACGAGCAAATGCAGTCGCGACCGTCGGTGTGTCTTGCTGGTGGGTTTCCCTGGCGTTTATTATTTGAAGATCAGGCCAATCTTTTCTTATTGGTTAACACATTTCACCCCAGCAGTTTTCCCCCCTTTTTCCCAGTCAAGGGCAAAAATTCTCCGCCCAACTAAAGGCCAAATTTCCCCCCAATAAACAGACTGTTCTAGATAATCCTTTAAAAAAGACTCTTTGATGGAAAATGGGTTGGGTAGAGGCATTTCAAAAGATCAAGGGGCCCAAAGAGGATGACTTGTCTACTTGAGGGCCAATCGCTGAGCCCTAAAAGGGAAAAAAAGGGGAAGTGGTTTCAGCAGAAATCCAGAGCCGTCAGCAATCCCTTCTGCCTGTGGCTTTAGCCCGCATTTTGAGGTGTAAAAACGACTTGTGGATCCAACGTGTTATTTTGAGCAGCCCTGGTGAGCTCATCATCAGTTGGGGGGGAGGAGGATGATGGGTGTGTCAGGGGGTCCAGCCTAGACAGGGAGGGGGCGGTCGAAAATCCGCTGAATTAATCGCTAGCCATGGTCAGTGGGGGGCACGGGAAAACCCTCAGGTTTTCATGTAAAAGGTCTAGGACCTTTGAAGCCCGGGCCTTTTTTTGATGACGCTCAAAAATTTCCCCACCAATATATGCCAGAATTGCCATCAACTTGTAAGTAGAGGAAAGAATCTAAAAATTTTTAAACCCCCACCACATGAACAGGACACATCTAAAACATGAAAATTTCTGGGGGAGAACACTTTGGGGAGAAAAAAGGCCCCACAGGTCCTGAGCTTCCAACCACTGTGACATCTTCTGCCTCCGCCACTTCCAAACCCAAGCTGTCCTCTGCTGCCGATGTGCCGGAGCAGCATCGGCAAGCACCATCCTCATTCCCAGACACTGTCGGCCGATTCCCACCACCAGCAACATAGTCTACATCTTCCCCTTCAACCAGTCTGACCTGCATGCCATACAGCAGCCAGTCCAGCAGCCAGCATTCTGTGTACCAGGTGTGAGAGCAGAAGAAATACTTTCACCCCAGCCTTCCCAAAGCTAAAAGACTGAATGTCAGCATTGACAGGCTGTTGGCCTTAAGAAATGTTGCCTTTCAGCCTGGTGGACACAGATGGGTTCCGCTACATCATGGCCCTGGCAATATCAGATGCCGAGCAGGCATTTCTTTGCCAGAAAAACTGTCCCTGCCATGGATCGCCACTTTGTAGAAAAGATCTCCAGCGCATTGGTTGCATCTGTGTCCACCAAAGTCCATCTCACTACAGACACGTGGTCTAGTAAGCACGGTCAAGGGCGTTACATTTCATTGACTGTTCACTGGGTGAGTTGTGTGGATGACATTGCCTCTGGGGATGATGGGTCTCGGGCTCAGAGGACACTCTTCCACAATGCTGGGATGGTGCAAAGTCCAGATCCACAACCTCGACGGGTCGCCTCCCGTGCCAAGAGAAACCAGGCCATTCTGAAACTAATGTGTCTTGGAGACTGTTAACACACAGATCAAGAGCTGTGGACGGCTCTGCACACTCAGACCGACCAGACCCTGGCGCCAGGCAATTTGGTGTGCAAGGAGAAATCTCCTTGCCGCCCTTAAGATTGGTAGAATTACGCACATCCCTTGCCTGGCACACGTCATGAACCTGGTTGTGCAGAAACTTCTCAAGCGCTATCCGGGTATGGACTGTCTGCTATGGGAGATTTGATTTCTTAGCTCACACTTTCGGCGTTCGCACTCTTCTTCGGCACAACTGGCAGCGTTACAGCGTGATCTGGGCCTCCCCGCCAACCATCTCATTGTTGACATGGCAACATGCTGGAATTCCACCATCCACATGCTCCAGCGATTGTGGCAGCAGCGTAATGCCATTATGTAGTATGAAGTGTCACATGGCCTCACGAGCAGTGGTGCGGACCTCGGGTGTTGAGCCATAGATAGAGAGTTGAGGCAGGTGAAGGATCTCTGCATCATCTTTGACAGTTTTGAAGACACAACCAAAATGATCAGTCAGGAAAATGGCATTGTCAGTATGACCATTGTGGTCATGTTTTTATTGGAACAAGCATTAGACTCTCTGCAGCATCAGGTCCCGGCAGTGATGGAGGAGGATGAGGCGGACACAGAGCCTTACTTGCCATCAGATGTAGAAGGACCGACTTTTTCCCAATTGTATCGGTCTTCTTTAGGTGGTGGTTCGAAGTCCAGGGCAGGTGCAGGATGGCAGTTCAGCTCACAGAGTAGAGGGCATGACGCTAGCCAGGCCTCTGGTCAGGATGAGGAAATGGAGGAGGAGGATGAGGCAGGGGTGGACACCACCGGTACCGATAACCCTTCGGTGGTAAGAGGTTAGCACAGATTTAAGGAGGAGGAAGAGGAGGAAGATCTGGTTAGTGGCCCTCGACCCCAAGGCTTTGGAGGTCCTGGCAGGATCTCACACATGAGTGCTTGGATGCTACATTACGTGCAATATGACCCACGCATCAAGGCAATCAAAATGAACAGTGAATACTGGGTGGCCACCCTCCTTGATCCACATTAGAAATCAAAAGTGAGCACTGTCCTTCCACCAACACATATTTACATTAGAATGCAGGAATTTTTGAGAGTGCTCATTGACCAACTTGAGACATCTGTTGCGTCTTCTTCACATTCTAATGTCACGGTGGAACAGCGTCAGCAACGTGACAGCAATTGAACAGCAAGTAGCCACAGCAGGTAGTGTGACAGAAACGCACTGGTTAACATTTTTAACCTCACCAATGCCTGCTAGGCAGGGCAGCATTCGGAAACACTGATACCGCCTTAAGAACATGGTATATGACTACCTGCGGCTCAACACTGATGTTTTTGGACTTGATATAGACCCATTCAACTTCTGGGTGTCCAAAATGGAAGACTGGCCTGAGCTTGCTCGACACACCATGCAAATTTTATCCTGCCCAGCATCCAGCGTTATCTCAGAAAGTACCTTCAGCACAGCTGGCGGGGTTTTAACTGACAAACATATTCGTCTTTCCTCCGAGAATATGGATCGTTTGACATTTATCAATCTCTGAATTGGATCTCTGAAGATATTGTTGCCCAGGTTGCTGATGTCATAACTAGTAAACTGTAGCACGTTTTCTTGACAATGTGAAATACATATTCCATCAGTCACCTATTAACATCAGTCATCAATCAGTCTGCAGTAATCATCTATTGACCGTTTCAGGCCCCATACTGCCAAAATAAATGGGGCTCCCACCCATTACTACTTCCTATTTTTTTAACATATTTGTGGGCCCCTTTTCGATTAGGGTCCATGACTGGAGTACTGCCCGTACTGCCCTGTTGGCACCCCTGGCGGTAGCAGCCACTACTGGGCCCTGCATCCTGAGGTGTTCCAAAAGCCCCTTTGACACATAAGAAGACACCAGTATTGGAAATGGCACATGGTAACTGTCATGGTCGACAATAGGGCAGTACTCCTGTCAGGGGCCCTAATCAAAAAGGGGTCCAATGATATGTTAAAAATAGGAACTAGTAATGAGTGGGGGCCCCATTTGATTTAGCTGCATGGGGCCCTGAAATGGTTAATAGATGACTGACGGCAGCCCTGGCTACCACTGCACCCCCTACAACTATGGACTTGCCAGCTGAACCTCCATGTTCACCGTTGGGATGTTCTTGCTGCCACCACATATATAATATGCTCTTGGGCCCTGGTGAAAAAAGTGATAGGGGGCTCCTGCCAGTTACCATGTGTCATTTCCAATACCGGCATCTTCTTATGTGTCAAAGAGACCCCATAGCAGCTGCTAGTGCTGCACTTCATATAGCTACGCAGTCCTCATCAGTTAGCCACTGAAAAAAAATTATTATTTTAGCCTGTGAATTTTTTTTGTGACTTTTAGAGCCAAATTGTCTTCACTTAGTTGTTACACGTATCCATTTTACTCTTATGGAAGGTACTCACGGCTTCTCCTCACCTGTGATAGTATAAAAATTAACCTGAACATCATCTCCCATTGACTTTAATGGGGTTCGGCGTTCGGCCCGAATTTCTCAAAATTCGGCGTTCGGTCCTAACTTGAATTTTTAAGTTCTCGCTCATCTCTAGTCTGCCCTAGGCGGCAGACCCCAACTTGGCGACAGTCCCTGCTCTGCTAGAGTGCTGGGGCCATCAGGAGGAAGAAAGGTCAGACAGTCCGGTTCAATACCAAATCTGGAACGCCAGGCCACAAATCAGATCGAGAGGGATAAATGTAAGCTAACCGAGGTCAAACACGAACGGGAGCAAGGTACAAAATCAGAATGCAAGTCAGGGTCAGGAAAACAAGCAGAGGTCTGGTACATGGATAATCAAACACAATATAAAGCACAAGTAACAAGGCAGTCAGGAGAATATCACAGGTGCCGCACTCACCCTGCAGGGAGTTTAAATGGGATTCCCGAATACCGCCCCTGCAGCTGATTGGAGTGGCCTCCGGGTCCTCCCATTGGCTGGTGTAACACGCCCCCTGTCCAGAGTGGCTGGGGTCGCAAACCAACTGCTGCAGACTGTTGCTCCCCACAGGCTGAGCGCCACCTAGCCCTGACATTATATTTGCCAAATGCCAGAATTTTGAGAGAGAGAGAATTTTTAAGGCATTTTTATTACTTTCTGCAAAGTCAAATGTTTTCATACATTTCATTAGTATTTGGTAGCATTGCCCTTAAACTATGAATTGAGTCAAACATTTTGGATAGCCTTCCACAAGCTTCTCTCAATAGTTGGTAGGAATTTTGGCCTATTCCTCCTGACAGCAATGGGGTAACTGAGCCATGTTTGTAGGTCGCCTTGCTTGCACCTGCCTTTTTCAGCCTTGCCCATAAATTTTCTAAAGGATTGAGATCAAGGCTTTGTGATGACCACTCCAAATTTTTGACTTGGTTATCCTTAAGCCACTTTTTAACCAGTTTGGCAGTATGCTTCGGGTCATTGTGCATTTGGAAGACCCATTTCCACCCAAGCTTTAACTTCCTGGCTGATGTCTTGAGATGTTGCCTCAGTATTGCCACAAAATCTTCTTTCTTCATGTTGACATCTATTTTCGGAAGTGCACTAGTCCCTCCTGCAGCAAAACAACCACACAACATGATGCTGCCATCCCCATGTTTCACTGTTTGGCTGGTGTTCTTAGGCTTTCAAGCTTCTCCCTTTTTCTTCCAAATGTAATGGTGGTCATTATGGCCAAACAGTTCAATTTTAGTTTTGACAGACCACGGGACATGCCTGCAAAAATGTAGATCTTTGTTCTTGTGTGCAAACATTATTCTGGCTTTTATATATTTCTTTTGGAGTAATGGCTTCTTCCTGGCATAGTGGCCTTTCAGCCCATGTTGATATAGTAATCGTTTCACTGCGGATAATGACACAATCATAGCAGCTTCCGCTAGCATCTTCACAAGTACTTTTGCTTCTGTTCTTGGGTTCATATGCACGTCAGACCAAAGCACATTCATCTCTGAGACACAGAACTCGTCTCCTTCCTGAGTGGTATGATGGCTGGACATTCCCATCTTGTTTGTACTTGCGTATAATTGTTTGTACCGATGAATGAGACACCTTCAGGTATCTGGAAATTGCACCCAAGGATGAACCAGACTTGTGCAAGTCCACAATTCTCTTCCTGATATCTTGGCTGATTTCTTTAGACTTTTCCATGATGTTACATACAGAAGCAGTGTGTTTCTGGTGTGCATTTGAAATACATCCACAGGTGTATCTCTAATTAACTCAGATGCTGCCAATAAACCTATATAAAGCTTCCAAAGACATGACATCTTCATATGGGCTGTCCCAAATTGTTTAAATGCAAAGTAATCCTAGTGTATGTAAACTTTTGACTTTGCAGAAAGTAATAAGCTTTAAAAAATTCTCTCTCTCTTATTATTCTGGAATTTTGCAAATATAAATAATTTTGGTAATCCTAATTGACCTAAAGCAGATAAGGTTTATTCTGATTTCATGTCAGATAGTGTGAAAGACATGCATATGTGTCATTTTATACAGTGTATTTAAACTTCTGGTTTCAACTGTATATTGATTCTTGCTAACCAAGAAAGAGGTAATTGCTGCAGTCTAATAATTTCTGACTGCAATGTAGTTGTTAAATCATTTAGGTTGACATCAATTTGCTTGCTATTGGAGGGGAAGAACTGGATAACCGAATAAGAAACATGAGAATGTGTCCAGGGAAATTGGAATTGTTTTAAATGGGTTTTAAGAGTAGTAGGACAATTTATCGGTAATATTGTAGATTTAGTCATGTTTAGTTTATAATATGACAGCCATGAGTACCAGTTATTAAGTCTAAGAGAATAGGAAGGGATACCATTGGATTTTGGCAAATTAGGATACCACTCACTAATAAGATGACTCTATGTTCAGTATCACTCCGATACCTGAACGGAGAATTACAAATTAATCCTGTCAGAGGTTCAACACATAAATTGAAGATTAAAGGGGTTGTCTCACTACAAAGATCATAGTTTAAAATGAGGGGAACCAAAATCTAAGCATGTCTGTGACTGGTTACCAGTAGCAAAGTGCTATGGTTTTTGAGAAAGGGCAGCTTTATGTATGGAGAGGTGGAGAGGTGGAGAGAGAGAGATGGAGAGAGAGAGAGATATCCCATTCATGACACAGATGAGCAGTCCACCGTAAATCACAGACAGAGAACACAGCTACGCAGTTCCCCGTAAATCCCTTTCTGTGACTCAGATGTGCAGTCCCACATAAATCAAACATAACACAGCTGCACAGTCCCACGTAAATCACTTTTGTGACTTAGATGTGTGGTTCCACGTAAATCACAAACAGAGAGAGAACACAGCTGTACTGTGTCCCACATAAACCAGAGAATATAGCTGTGCAGTCCCACGTAAATCCCTTTTGTAACACAGATGAGCAGTCCCATGTAAATCAGAGACAGAGAACACAGCTTTGCAGTCCCATGTAGATTACAGAGAAATAACATATCTGTACTGTGTCCCATGTAAATCACAGACAGAGAACACAGCTGTACTGTGCAGTCCCACATAAATCCCTTTTGTGACACAGATGAGCAGTCCCACATAAATCAGAGACAGAAAACACAGCTGTGCAGTCCCACATAAATCCCTTTTGTGACACAGATGTGCAGTCCCACGTAAATCACTTTTGTGACTTAGATGCACAGTCCCACATAAATCTCAGAAAGAGAACACAGCTGTACTGTGTCCCACATCAATCAACACAGCTGTACTGTGCAGTCCCATGTAAATCCATTTTGTGACAAAGATGAGCAGTCCCTCGTATATCACAGACAATACAGCTGTGCACCACGATGTAAATCCCTTTTGTGACACACATGTGCAGTCCCACGTAAATAACAGACACAGCTGTGCAGTCCCATGTAAATCATTGTGTGGCTCGAATGTGCAGTCCCACGTAAATCACAGAGAACACAGCTGTACTATGCAGTCCCATGTAAAACACTTTCGTGACACAGATGTGCAGTCCCACATAAATCCCTTTTGTGAAACAGATGCATAGTCCCACGTAAATCACAGCGAACACAGCTGTACTATGCGGTCCCAAGTAAAACACTTTTGTGAGACAGATGTGCAGTCTCATGTAAACACAAAAAGATAAAGTGAATAGTTGTGTTCTACAGATCTTTAGAGGTCAGAGGTGTAATAATCTGCAGGATATATCACTATGTGAGTGAGAGACAGAGAAAAAAAATCACCCATCTTTCCCAGAGTCCTGAATAGTAATTGGTAGAGTCCACAGCTTCTTAATTTCCAATTGAGTAGAAGACGTATAGGTAAATATAGCTACTGGTGCTTGCAAAAAAAAAAGTAAAGGTTAAAGACAGCCAGTGGCATGTGTGCCACATACATAAAGGCTATCCACAGGTGGTTTCTGTTGTTTTAATGAAAAAAATAGAATTTTTTCCATCATTTTGGATAGAATCTGCAGTGATGCCTCCACACAGTACCTCAAATGCAGATGTGAACTTAGCTTTACCTATTGCATCTACTTCCAACCTTAATGCACCATAATGCACAGGAATCCATATTACATTGCTGCTAATATAAAAACATACAACATGAAAATAGTAGCTCAAATGTTCGCTGTGTTTACTTGCTGCAAACTTACAGGCTTCACTCTTCATGATAGACTATTCCCAGCTGAAGTGCAGGAAATCTCACAGAGCTGTCAACATATATAGAATTAAAGGTGCCACATACCTTATAGGTCATGGATACTCAGTGAAAAAGCCATCGGGCTGGATGCCAATGTGATGAAAGATCCATGGCACACTTCAGACTTAACACATAAAGTTGAAATTTTATTTATAACATAGAAATTAGCACAATTATTTTATCAGCTCTCCATGCATGTACATATTGAAGCAAAGATAATAGTAAGTAATCCCTTGGTCCAATGTTTCAGCCAGAAGTGGCCTTAATCAATAGGGACTGGTAATAGTGGGAACAGGGCATTTAAGGCAGTAGACAGTGGAGAGAGTGTAAAATTTCCACTTAATGTAGTGTTAAGCCTGAGGTGTGACATGGATCTTCCTTCACAAAGCTGTCAACATAGTGATCCATCACTGCTGCCTGTGAAGAGCCTGACTTAGGTCTCCTTTTCTTTAATTATTCTTATTACTGAATGTATTACTGAATTCACTTCCATGACATCACAGAGCTGGTGGATGTTAGAAATGTTGCGTTCCTCCACCTTCCGATTGAGGATGTCACACAAATGCTCAATAGGGCTTAGGTCTGGCGACATGCTTGGTCAGTCCAGCACCTTTACCCTCTTATTCTTTAGCAAAGCAGTGCTCATCTTGGAGGTGTGTTTGAGGTTGTTATCATGTTGGAGTACTGCCTTGCTGCCAGTTTCTGAAGGGAGGGGATAATGCTCTGATTCAGATGTCACAGCCTTGTTGGCATTAATGGTTCCCTCAATAAACTGTAGCTCCCGACCGTCAGCAGCACTCATGCAGCCCCAAACCATGACACTCCAACTACCATGCTTGACTGTAGGCAAGACACACTTGTCTTTGTACTCCTTATCTGGTTGCCGTCACCCATGCTTGATACCATCTAAACCATATAAGGGTCTGTTTGCCATCTAATGAAGTGCCATCTTTTTAAGTGACAGATTTTGAAGTGATAGGATGAATTATGACAGAATCTGATAGAGCATATCTCAAAGCCACTATTATCATCTGATCACTAGTCTTGAGTGATTGCGTTGGCCATCGACATCGGTCAATGGTCGATAGTCGACCATCATCGACAAGATAGTCGATAGTAAGCAGTCGATTATGAGCGATGACCATTAAAGTCTATGGGAGAGCAACAACACCTTCATTCTTACACCCAACAGGGCGGGAAAAAGCGGGAATTAACATCCACAACATTTCAAATGGATACGTGCTACATCTTAGCAACACACTTAGTTATAAAAGCCACAGAAAAAAAAAACAAAACCAACAACACAAATCCCTTCTTGTAACCACATATGACCCTTAAACCTCATCACCCACAAATTAAAAAGTGCCAGAAGGCAGTATGATTTGAACCATCATTTTAACTTGAACGGGACATTGAATATCCCTTTCCTGGAACGCAGCATAAACCCCAAACCTGCAAGACCCCCAGATTAAAAAGTGCCAAAAAAGGAGTCTTTCAACCACCATTTTAGTTTCACTGGACATTGACTATACCTGTCCTGGGCCACAGCATGAGCCCCAAACCTGCATGACCCCCACATTTAAAAAGTGCCGGAAAAAGGAGTCTTTTAACCACCATTTTAGTTTCACTGGACATCAACTATATTTTTCCTGTACCGCAGTATGACCATTAAACCTGTCTGGCCCACAGATTCAAAATTGCCGGGAAAAGGATTCTTTCAACCACCATTTTAGTTTCACTGGAAAATTGACTATACCTGTCCTGGGCCACAGAAATGAGCCCCAAACCTGCATGAACCCCAGATTAAAAATTTGCCGTAAAAAGGACTTTTAACCACCATTTTAGTTTCACTGGACATTGACTAAACCTGTACTGGGCCACATGCATGAGCCCCAAACCGCATGACCCCCACATTTAAAAATTGCCAGAAAAAGGAGTCTTTCAACCATCATTTTAGTTTCACTGGACATTGACTAATTCTGTCCTGTCCTTTTTCTTGGCATTCTTTTTCTTATTTTACTCAACGTGCTGGAGGAAATTGTCTCTTTACTTTGTTCTCTTTTCCGCTCCATACTCCATGTCCTCTGAATAACCTACATCTGGTTAAGTTTTCATGTACCTCCCTTGTACAATTCAGAGGAATTTTTTTGCCAGCTATTTTGTACATGCAAGTTTTTTAGTAGTTTAATTCTAGAAAACACATTTTTAAAATAGGATGAATCCCACCATGTCTTGTTTCTTTTTTTTTTAATTGTATTAAATGGGTTGTCTCAATACAGGAATTGATAGCTATGTTAAAGATCTTGCAAAAAAAAGGGTCATTTTGCAATATTTTTCCATTAACAGTGTCCTAACCTATTCCTGCTTCTGAACAGAAACCATCACCCTTGAGCCACTCTTGACAATTTTGAAGAACAAATGCTGTTAGAAAACAACATTTTTTATAATAGGACCTTTTTAGTAAAATGGGCTGCATTTCAAAGCAAAATGTCCCCAAAAATTCAAAGCATGACCCTTAGCCACTTTGGACAATTTTTGAAGAACAAATGTCTGTTACAAACAACATTTTTTTTAATAGGACCTGTAGTATAGCTGCATTTCAAAGCAAAATGCCCCCAAAAAAATTCAAAGCATGACCCTTGAGCCACTTTGGACAATTGTGAAAAAACAAATGTCTGTTAGAAACAAAAAAAATTTATATAGGACCTGTAGTATAGCTGCTTTTCAAAGAAAAATTTGCCCCCAAAAATTTAAAGCATGACCCTTGAGCCCTTTGGGACAATTGGTGAAGAACAAATGTCTTTATAAAACAACATTTTTTTAAAATAGGACCTTTAGTAAAGCTGCATTTAAAAGCAAAATGCCCCCAAAAATTCAAAGCATGACCCTTGAGCCACTTTGGACAAATTGTGAAGAACAAATGTCCTTTAGAAACAACATTTTTTTTATAATAGGACCTGTAGTATTGCTGCATTTCAAAGCAGAAATGACCCAAAAAATTATAAAAATGACTTCTCACCACTGTTAAAAATTGTGGGGGAAAGAAATGCCACTAGAACCACATTTCTGTTCCAAAGGACCATGATTATTGCGTATCTCACAGCAACATGACCCCAAAAAATTATAAATATGACTTCTCGCCACTATTAAAAATTGTGAGGGAGAAATTGCCACTTAAAAGCCACATTTCTGTCCCAAAGGACCATGATTATTGCTGAAACTCCACAGCTACAAGACCCCAAAAAATTAAAATATGACTTCTCACCACTATTAAAAATTGTGAGGAGAAATGCCACTTAAAGACCACATTTCTGTTCCAAAGGACCATAATTATAGCTGTACTCACAGCAAAAATGACCTCAAAACCATTGACAAATGCGAAAACTCTAAAGATAAAGTGAGTAAATGGAAACTGTTGTCATGAAACCTTGCTGTCTTTTACAGTCTCCTCACAGCAAAACCAGCAAAATAACTGTTGGGAAAAGAGAATAAAAATTTGCAGAAAGAAATGATCATTTTAAAAAACATTTTTCAAAGGACCATTTCTGTTTGAAGAGGAATGTGAAGTAGACCGGCAACTAATCGGTGGACCTCGGCAATTGGGGCCACAACCCATCATCAGAGATCCATGCCTAAATTTCATCTTGATGAAAGTCAAACAATCCACATTATCTGTGGAAAGCCGATGCGTTTGACTGTAATGACTCCTCCAGCTGTGCTGAAGGTCCGCTCAGATATGACGCTAGCTGCTGGGCAGGACAACACCTCTATGGCGTGACGAGCCAGCTTGGGCCATTCGTCCATTTTGGATACCCAGAAGTCAAATTGGGTCCAGAACACATACAAAAACATGGGTGTTGAGCCTCAGTTAGTCGTCCCACCATGATCTTAAGCTGTTCCTGTGTGTTGGATGTGTGCCCTGATTGCATGCGTTGGTTGAGGTGGTAAACAAAGATTGCCAGAGGTCACCCATTAGGCTTCTGCCAACCTTTGCCTGCTGCTGCCTGGCAAACGCCTACTTGGCACTCTACTGCTGTCACGTCGCTGATGTTGTTCCAAACCGTGACATTTGGGAACGTGAAGCAGACGTAACAGATGTCTCCATTTGATCAATCAGCAAGGTCTCCATTTCCTGCATTTTACTCTCTATTTGGTGGGGGGAAAAGGAAAGTGCTGAGTTTTGCTTTGTACCAGGGATCGAGGAGGGTGGCCACCCAAAAACTTGTTTCAATTTGATGGCCTTAAATCAAGGATCATTTTGGAGGAAATGGAGCATCCAAGCACTCATGTGAGAGATGGAGCCTTGATTTCCCAAGCCTCTGGGTTTGAGGGCACTAGCAAACTGATCTTCCCATCTTCCTCCTCCGCCTCAATTCGCTCCAACCTCTTTCCAAGGCAGGGACGGGTAACGTCCCGGTGTCTAGGAATACTTCCTCCTCCTCCTCCCCCCGCTGCCTCCACACGCGCAACACAGCCCTGACTTACCTGAGATGATGCACCCTGAGAGCTGATGCGCCACCATTGCACTAGCTCTGGACCCCGAACTACTGCTAATAAGACCGAAGAAATTGTGAAACGTCGGGCCTTGTGGATTTGACAGAGAGAAAGGCTCCGTGTCCGCATCTGTGTCCGTCTCCTCCTCCGTCCTGGCGGGACCTTTGTTTTCCGAGTGTCCAACGATCGTTCCAGAACTAAGATCACCACAATGCTCATGCTGACAAGGGGATTGTCCGCACTGACCATTTTGGTGGCTTCTTCAAAACTGGCAAGGATGTGCAGAGCTCTTTCACCTGCCCCACTCTCGGTGGTTCAACACCCCGAGGTCCGCACGCTGCTTGTCAGGCCATGTGTCACTTCGTACTGCATAATGGCATTGCGCTGCTGCCACAATCGCTGGACATGTGGAGGGTGGAATCCAGCGTGTTTTCCCCCGTCAACAATGAGACGGTTGACGGGGAGGCCGAGCCGACGCTGCAACCAGCCAGGCGGGACAAGCAGGGTTGCGCACGGCGGGGAAGGCGAACTTAGACTTCCCAGCCTTCCTCACAGGCAGTCCAGACCCGGTAGCTGTTTAGAAATTTCGGACAACAAGGTTCATGACATGTGCCAGCAAGGGATGTTGCTCCAGCCTAACCGATCTTAAAAGGGGGGCCAGCAGATTTCGCCCGTTATCGCACACCACCTTGCCTGGCACAAGGTTCTTGGCACCCAGCCAGCCCCTCGTTCTCGTTGCGGAGAGCCGTCCACAGCTTCCTGACTTTGTGTGGACGGTCTCCAAGACAGATTTAATTTCAACACGGTCCTGGTTTTTCTGGGCACGTGAAAGCCACCAAGGACCTTGGGGGAAGGAACCTTGCACCATCCCTGCGGGTTTTTGAAGAGCGTGCGCCGAGCCTGAGAAACCACCGCACCCCCAAGACATCCACCCAGCTCACCCAGTGGCTGTCACAGAGATATAGCGGGCCTTGGCCGTGCTTACTATCCATGTGTCGGTGGTCAGATGGACTTTTCCGGCCACAGATGCAGACAACGCCTTGAAATTTTAGATGACACGTGGCTGGCCAGGGCAGGGGCGGCTTTTCGGCAAAGAAATGCCTGCTCGGCAACTGGTAATTGGGGGCAGGCAAGGGCCAAAGACTGGCGGAAACCCATCTTGTCCACCAGACGGGAAAGGCAATATTTCCAAGGCCAAAAGCCTGGCACTGCCGACATTCAGGCTTTTGGCTTTGGGATGGTTTGGGTTAAAGTGTTTCTTCTGCTCCCAAAACCGGAAGACAGAAGGCTGGCTGCTAGACTGGCCGCTGTAACGGCGTGCAGGTCGTCAAACTGGCGGAAGGAGAAGGGGTAGGATGGGTCTCTGGTGGTGCTGGGGGTACTCGGGCGACGGTGGAGGCTGAAGCGAGGCTGAACCCTGATCATGACTCTGAGAGACATGGGCATCTGAGGAACGCTTGGGGGTTGGGGGGAGGAAAGGGGGAGGCGAGACAAAAGGTGTGACAGTGGTTTTGGGGGCCCGTCGTCGGTCTGGCCTTTTTTGCCAAGTGTTGCCTCCATTTCAACTCATGCATTCACTGCATGGTACTAGACATGTTGGTGGTGGTTAACCACCTAAGGTTTTCGCTTTTACTTATGCGTTACGGCATAGGCGGCATATGACATCGCTAGGCGAATCAGAGGCTTGGTCAAAGAAGGCGCAGGCTTGAGAGGTTCCTGGACCTTTTTGACGGCGATAAGCGAGGTTTGCGCTGACTGTGGCTGGCGGAATCATATCAGCGACTTCTGCGACCCGCCCTTTTCCTTTTTGAGGCGAACCCGTACTGACACTACCCCATCGTCTTCCTCCTCGTCCATTATGAAGCGCTCGCAAGCAAATTCTGCTGAAAAGACCACGTTGGATCCGCAATGTCTCATCTCATCAACAACCCCAGGTGACTTCGTCGTCCGAAATTCTCATCCAGGGGCTGTGGGCTACAAGCAAAGGGACTGCAAGGCGTTGCCGACCGCCCGGATGTTTGCCGATTGACCGGCTTCCTTCTCCTCCTCTGATGGCCCTCAGTAACTGGGCGTCAGAGCAGAGAAAATCATCCTCTTTGGCCTCTTGATCTTTTAACATGCCTTCTGACCCCAACCGCAAGTTGACATTTGGGCAGCTTCATGTTGGACGGATGCTGGTGATGCTGATGACGACATTTGTGGCCGTGACTTTGGGAGGAAAGAGGAGATAAGACTGCTGGATGCAGGTTGCATTAACCACTGAAGGACAGATTTGGGGGACGCTGTTCGTTACTGAATTCACAGGGCCCCGCCCCAGCGCTGCCCGGCCTGACCGTCCTGCAACCCGACGATCCCTGGCATGCGTGTTTTTCGCCAGCACTGGAAGGAGCACCTTCTCTCGTACCTCTACCTCCATGTCCTACCCCCCTCTTTGCTCGCTTACCACCTGCATTTGCTCCATGTTCAGAAATATAAAAATTTGAGAAGGTATGGAAGTAAATTTTTGGGAAAATCTCTTATTAAAAGACGGCAAATCACAGCTATTCTCAAATCCCTCAAATCAAAACCCAAAATTGCTGGATTCAAATATAAAATGCAAAGTAGATCTATCAACAAAGCTGGCCTGCGCCAAAGTGAAAAAACACGTATCTGAAATGTATTCGGATAATAAAGGTATTTTTGGGACCTATCAATTCACCTGTGGTGACTACAAAATACTGGATTCAAATTTAACTGCAAAGTAGATCTATCAACAAAGCTAGCCTGCCCCCAAAGTGAAAAAACAGTATCTTTAAATGTATTCGGATAATACAAGTATTTTGGCACCCCATCAATTCACCTGTGGGACTATAAAATTGCTGTATTCAAATGTAAGTGCAAGCTGCCTCAATGAACAAAGCTGTACTGCGCCAAAGTCAAAAAAAAACGTATCTGTTATGTAATTCGGGTAATACAAGATATTTTTGGCAAACCCTTTTTAATTCACCTGTGGTGACTATAAAATTGCTGTATTCAAATGTAAGTGCAAAGCTGCCTCAATGAACAAAGCTGGAGTGCGCCAAAGTCAAAAAACACGTATCTGTGATGTATTCGTATAATCCAAGATATTTTTGGCACCTTTCAGTTCACCTGTGGTGACTATAAAATTGCGGATTCAAATTTAAGTGCAAGGTGGAATATATCAACAAAGGTGGGAAAGGCCAAAAAATTTAAAATTTAATACCTATCGAAATGTATAATGTTAATAAAATAGGAGTTTTGCACCCAACAAAGAGACCAGCATTTACTAGAAAAGATGTGTATCCTATAAGTTCAGGCTGCCCAATATCCAGGAAATAATTTCAATAGAAAACTGTTAATAATAAAGCTATTGCAGTGCAATGTCTACACTAAGTCTTGGTGAACTTTATCCAGTATTCTTTAAAGAGCTTGTCTGTGGGTTTGCAACCCGGGGGGGGCCCCCCCCTCCGCTCCCCCCCCGTGACTTAAAAGCGGTAGAATGCTCCTTTAAAATTCTCTACCTAACTACATAAAATCTTCCCATCTCTAATCTAACTAAATTGTAAGGATCACAGCTAATAGTAGAGGTTTCCCCTGTGAAGAAATATAATAATTTCGCTGAGCTGTTTGGACACAAGCAAAGCGCACGTCCTTCTGCTCGAGACGCTGAGAGACACGAGGCTGAAAAGGAAACCTGTTCTATGTAAAACGAGGTCATTTTGATTTTTCCAGCCAATCGCAACCATACACAACCCAGTCATGACGTCGCACACACATCTCACCCCCGCCTATTCTGTAAGCTGATTTGCTGGCCGCCAAAATGACAGGAAGCCCGAAAATGGCGCAATCTTAATAGATGATGCACAATTTTAACCTAAATTATCGCATGAATCTAAAAAATCCGATCACCATAAAAACTGTGCCGATTTCAACTTTGTCGATAATAATCGCTCAACACTACTAATCACATTTTCCTTCCTTTATTCACAGATATCTGAATGTCTTAGACTACAGAGCCCAGCAAACCCACTGCAATATTTGATTCATTGTGCTGTTTTGTTTCCTGCTATGTTTGTACTTTCTCCAATAAATACCCTCTGTCTCCAATAATTATGATCTGTTTATGTATGTAGCAATTGATCACACAGATCCCCTTTCAAGTTTCTGCTCTCTGCTGCTTCATTATTTCTCCACCCATTTCTATCACCTGGGTTCATTAATTAAATCAGTGAACTCCACATGCTATATATTGCAGACACTAGGGGCGACATGTATGAACGGGATTTACGCCTGTTTTCTGGCGTATCCTGTGCCTCACCGGCCCAAATCCGCTGTCGGACGCAGGGATGCGATGTTAGGCGCAGCGTTCGCCACTTTCGGCTGCGCCTCACATGAAGGGGAGTGTAATGGGCGCGGTGTGGGCGCGGTGTGGGTGTTCCGGGGCGGGATGCGGCGCGCTTGAAAACTCCGAGGCATGTACGATCGTGGGTCGGCAAAGTGCGGCGCATTGCAGCGCTCGGCAGCTCCGACAGTCAGACCTGGTTGATTCTGGTCTAAAATAGCCGGAGGAGGCGAAGTGAAGCGAGAACGGAACATGAGAGGAAACATATGGAAGATCGCAAGAGAAATCTCGGCTCTCAGCGCCGTGCGACATGGAGTATGATTCCAAAAAAATCGCCTTTATAAAGGCGTAAAACATTATCAGATAAAGAGCTCAAACCTTATTTAATTAAAAGAAGAAAAATCACTTTCCAAAAATCTAGAACGGCGCAACATCAGGAATTAGGATCGTGGAATTTGCCGGGAAATACAGCAATTCAAATTCTGTAAGCGCTTCTCATTGGTAGGCAGAAACCAGCCAATCAGAATAGAAGCGACAAGGACCCATTAAAACCTATGGAGAGGTATTGACCAATCAAATTCAAAGGCGGGACAGTTCAAAATACAGTAAAAATGCAGAAAAGAGCTGATTGGTTGAGCTAGCGGGGGCTTGGCAATATTGTCAAATCATAATAGGAGCGACAGGGACCCATTATAACCTATGGAGAAATTTTGACCAATCAAAATCAAAGGCGGGACAGTTCAAAATACAGTAAAAAGGCAGAAAAGAGCTGATTGGTTGAGCTAGCGGGGGCTTGGCTATCTCGGCCAATCAAAACTCGAGCTACTTGTCCCATTGTAGTCCATGGCCAGATCGGAGCAATGAGATCTCGGCTCTCAGCGCCATGCAGCATGGAGTATGATTAAAAAAAAATCATTTTATTAGGCATAAAACATTCTCTGAAAAAGAGCTCAAACCTTCTATAAACATTAATCAATCAAATCCCTAACAACGCGTTTGTCGCCGAGACCGGCGCTACATCAGGAATTGCAATATAGAGAATTGCCGGGAAATACAGTAATTCAAATTCTTTAAGCTCTTCTCATTGGTCTGCAGAAACCAGCCAATCAGAATAGTAGCGACAGTGAACCATTAAAACCTATGGAGAAGTATTGACCATCAAAGAAAAGGCGGGACAGTTTTAAAATACAGTAAAAAAGGCAGAAAAGAGCTGATTGGTTGAGCCCAGGCGGCAGATATGAATCCACCAATCATATGTAGTGCGTCTATTTTGAATGGAGAAAGAAGGGCACTATAGAAGTGCGCCTTAAAAGTTATTGCTGTCTATGGGAAATATTCTAGTACTGTGATTGGTTGGTGGGAAGAGGGGCTCATCCTACTTAGCCAATTAGCGGCTGAGCTACCTTCTCATAGAGTTCTATGGGGAAAAGAAATGCAGAGCAAGCTCTGTTTGCGATTGGCTTAGTTAAAGGAGGCGCGATTATTTGGACCAATGGGAGAGCGAGCGACGCTCTTAGGGGTTTCTAATGCAATCTGTAATAAAACTGTACGTGCCCGAAATAAAATTATAAGACTCCCGAAGTTGTACCGATGTGTATATAAAATGATCAATAATATGGGGGTAACAAAAAACATAATTAATTCAATAAATTCATTTTTATTTCTTTATTTTCGTTACACCCATACTATTGATCATTGGCTATCGAAAATAAAGAAATAAAAATTAGATTTTGATTGGTCAATACTCCTCCATAGGTTAGAATGGGCCACTGTCGCTTCTATTCTGATTGGCTGGTTTCAGCCAACCAATGAGAAGAGTTTACAGAATTTGAATTAGTGTATTTCGCGGAAATTTTCAATATCCAAATTCCCGATGTAGCGCCGTTCTAGATTTTTGGAAAGTGATTTTATTTTCGTATTTTTTTAGTAGGTTTGAGCTCTTTTCAGAGAATGTTTTATGCCTTTAAAAGGCGATTTTTTTATTCATATCCATGCCGCACGGACATCTTTAATGATTTCTTGCTGTTTTCCAGCCTGTCTCGAATCGGAATACATGTTAGGCGCAGTCCCGCACAGCGCCCCACACACTGGCGAGGTGCGGTGAACTTTTCTCCGCATGTATGAGTGCACCTCCCCGGACGGCGAATATTAGGCGCAGCCCCGCACTGCGCCCAAGTCCCCGCACTGCGCCCAAGTCCCCGCACTGCGCCCCACACACTGGCGAGGCGCGGCGGACTTTACCTAACGGCAATTTTGGGGAGCGCATACGTCGGGCGGCGGATCTTAGGCGCAGTCCCGCACTGCGCCTAAGTCCCGCACTGCGCCCCACACACTGACGAGGCGCGGCGGACTTTACATGGTATGTATGAGCGCACCTCGGCACTGATATAAATCAGGCGCAAATTTCGCCTGAAAACTGGCGGAAACATGTGCTCCGACGTGACGAGATTCATACATGTCTTCCTAGGTCTGTTTCCCCGAGGGTCTGTTTGCCATCTTTTTAAGTGACAGCTTTTGAAGTGATATGATAAAGTATGACAGAATCTGATAGAGCACACCCCAAAGCCCAACTACCGTCTGAACACTTTTTCCTTTCTTTCTTCACAGTGACAGCTTTTGTAGTGATATGATGAAATATGACAGAAATGAGACAGAAGTGGGCAGAAGGGAGCCAGAATTTCCACCTTTCTTGTAACTGGTCTTTTTATACTAAACCTTATTCACCATGCTCACTGTTGCATTCTATCTTGCAGCTATTTGCCTCCTATCCTACCACTTAGTGATGCCCCAGAGAATTTTATCCAAATCAGTTCTTTCCTCACCCATGTATCCATCCCACACACTATTTACCTTCTTTCGCTACCCCAAACCACCCGCTTTCATGGTGCGACACAGACGCCCCTCATGTACATCTCTAAATCATCTGCTGACACTTCTCTATCTCCTCCTTCTTGCTTCCGTGGTCATCTCTCCTAGTCCTGGCCAACCCTCCTTTACTGCTAATCCCACCTCCTCTTCGGCCTCCCACAGAAACTCTTCCTTTTAAATGTGCGCTCTGGAACTTCCAATCTGTCTGTAACAAACTTGCTTTTATGCAAAGAGGATAGGATAACTGCAATGTTTTGAAGGGAGGATGGATGGGACCATGTATTGCCAGATTTTGGCCAACAACCTCCTTCCCTCAGTAAGAGCATTGAAGATGGGTTGTGGGTGGATCTTCCAGCATGACAATGACCCAAAACACGCAGCCAGGGCAACCCAGGAGTGGCTCCGTGAGAAGCATTTCGAGGTCCTGGAGTGGCCTAGTCAGCCTCCATACCTGAAATCAATCAAAATCAGGTTTCTGTATCAAATATTAAGTTATTTTTATCTATTGTATCAAATATGTATTTAATGCAATAAAATGCAAATTAATTATTTTAAAATCCGACAATGTGATTTTCTGCATTTTCTGTAGATTGTCTCTTATAGTTTGTAATGCAACCTACGATAAAAATTACAGACCTGTCCATTCTTTGTAGGTGGAAAAACTTGCAAAATTACCAG
Organism: Phyllomedusa bahiana; assembly: GCA_025379985.1. Lineage (NCBI taxonomy): Eukaryota > Metazoa > Chordata > Amphibia > Anura > Hylidae > Phyllomedusa > Phyllomedusa bahiana. Next base: position 1,656 of record JAODAL010030218.1, on the reverse strand, counting down.
TATATGAAATACTTATTTTCCCCACTGTATCTGTACCAGCAGTGCCTTTTCTGAATATTAGGATTCCTAGATAAATAGAGGATAATTGCTGCAGGAGGAAATAAAAAGCCAACTGAATCATTCCTAGTTGCTCTTTGGAGCCCAGTGACAAACTTAACTGAAAAGGAAGTTTTGTTTTTTGTTTTTAGCAACAGTGCATCTCATTATTCAGTGGAGTACATCAATCGTAAATGATATTCAACACTGCTGGTTTGCTATTCATTTTTTAAAAGTCAAGTGGACTGCAAGCATCCTTGGGAATTTTTAGTAAAGGAATGGAAAAGTGGAAAGGGGGTTATTTTGGGGCCCTTTTGAATTTTTTTTTTTTTAATAGAAAAAATTTTGCTTTAATTTTATGAAAGAAATTAAAAAAATCGGCAAATGAGAAATTTTGTACCCTAAATGTGACAGGCTTTTTTTGTCAACTGTTTTAAGATCTTTTGGCCCAGGTTGTTTAGGCTTTTTTCTTGTGACTTTAAAAAAAGGGGTTATACCCCCATCAAGTGGAAGCACACCGCACAAATTTTTCCAAAAACTTTAGTGATGAGGTTTTTTTTTTCAAAAACAGGTTTAAAATCCTTTAAACCCAAGGGACTTAATGCGGGGGATATTTGGGCAGAAAGGGTTTTTTGGGGTTTAAATTCAAAGTTATGACCATAAAAAAGGTCTAGTGAAATTCCTTTTCAGGTCTGTAAAAGCGGGGAAAAATCTGTGTTTTTAAAACTTTCCCAAAGATAAACAGTATTACGTTTTCAATCAGCAGCTAAAAAGTTTTGGTTGGGCCACCTTTTAAAGTTTTTCTCTCTCATTAAACTTTATACTTTCTACCAAGAAAAATCTGTTTAAATCTCATTTTTTTGAAATCTTTAAAAAATTTTCAAAGTAAAAAATTAATAAATTTTATTTTTTTTTTGGCCCCCTAAAGCCAATTACGTTTGTTGTTCCTTTTTTGTCAGAAAACCCCTTGTTTTGGGGAACAGTTTCATTTTTGTTTCAAACCTCCCTCCCATGTTAAGGGCCCTTCTAACAGGCCCCTTTTGGGAAGGGGCACTAGCAGAGCTGAACTGTCGGGTCATTTCTTTTAAAAACCGCCCCATACCTCCCACGAAGGTGGGAGCCAAAAGCAGGTGGAGAAGAGCGATTTTTTGGAAAAACAATAGCCTTTAGGAAAAACCCCTTTTAAATTTTCCCCAGAATTGTATTTTTCTAGAAAAAAAGGTTAACTTGGTGGAGTTTTTGTGTTACCCCTAGAGAGGGGGCGAAATAAATTTTCAAACGAAGGGAATTCGTTTAAACTTCAGGAAACTTCGGTTCTTGAACGAAGTCGAAGTTTGGGGGTACTTGGGGTTTTTTTTTTTGGAACGAAGCGGGGCTTTTGTTGAAAAAATTTGGTTTTGCGAGCAAATGGGTACATGGGGGAAAGCACTCTGGGGGGGGAAAAAGGGGCCTGGGCCTGAATGACATGTGCAGAGTTTAAAGAAAATTAGGGGGACCGGGGGGGAATTTGGGGCTTCACCGCATTTTTAAAAATTCCCTGGGCCCCCCGACGCTGGGAGTAAATTCCGTTTCCCCAACTGTACTGTTTCGGGGGGAAGGTGCTGCCGCAGCTGTTTGTTA
>JAODAL010030217.1:0-50309 GCA_025379985.1 Phyllomedusa bahiana | reverse complement strand
ATGTCCCACTTGTTATTTTTTTTCCTAAGTTTGGTGACCTCCGGCTTTTGTCCCCCTTTCCTGAATTTCGTTTTCTGAAATGACTGATTTTTTGGCTGATGCAATCCCAGAGAGACTTTGTACCAGAGACAACGTGGACCAATGAAAATTTATTCAGAAGCTGCCTAAATATGGACATACTCGTTCCTCTCTCTCTACTGCGTCTGCGCTTGCTTGATTACAGATCATACAAATATGTGTGTAAGGCATTGTCTTGTCAGAATTGCTTGGAACATGAATGAGATTTGATCCAGAACTCTTGTGTCTGACTCAGTTTCTATCGGCCGATACATGTTCCCCTGATCGTGATTTGGAGTACCGGGACAAACGGGTGACCCCCAGTGTTGGTAAACGACCCCCAACAATACAATGAATGGTCTTTCCTGGTACACTTCATGTTGAGTGTGGTTTTCAAGTTACAATGAGGCACATTAATCAAGTCAGTTACACCAGAATTCTGGCACAAAATAATGTCGTACATGCTTGTAAGACGTTATTTTTGGCGCAAATTGTGCCAGAATTCTGGCGCAACAGCCATGATAAATGAGCCCCATTATGTATAAAGTACATGGCCCAAAGAAACTCCTATCCTAAGAATAAAAAGTGATTTCCAGCTTTCAGCAGCTCTTCCTGATGTTATATGTACGGACTTGCTTTATATGAATTAGTTATTTTCTTCATTCTTCATTTTGCTTTATGTTGGGTGACATTTTGGGGCTTGGGAACCAATTACCAGTTTTCCTTAGTTGTGGCTTCAGCCCACAACGATTGTTCAGGAAACGATTAATATTGTATGTTGAGGGACCCATGTATTGTGATGTCCCACACATGCTTTTCTAGTTAGACTAAATTCAACATAGTGGAGTCTGTCTACAATCTATCTCTGATCATTTTATACACTTATTTTATGGAACTAGGACAGAGGCTGAGAAAACCCCCAAGCAGCAAGAGAAAATATTAATATGCTTTTGATACTTCCACTAGAAACGGATAGCTGGAAGCTGGGTGCAGTATCCATGGGGATCTCTTACCCTACACAGACTGTTCCCTGTATCCCCTTCCCCGGTCCTCTTTTGTAGAAAATGTAAGAAAAACTCTTAATGAACTTCAACCCCTTAAAGAGTACCTATCACCTCCACAAAAACTGATAGTAGAAATTGATAAGACTTTTCTCAAATACATGTCATTAGCAATCCAGAGGATTTGCCTCAGTATTAGGCTATGTCTACACTGCAGTGGAAAAAAAACGACCTGAAAACGAATTACTAAAAACATTCATGAAACTGATGTCACCACTGCACAGAAAAACGTCCGTTTTCGTTTTCTAAAAACGCTGGAAAAACGACTGTAATCATCTCCCATAGACTTCTATTGTAAAAACGTGCTGCTGTCTACACTGAGCTTCTTTTTTGTGCTCCTTTTTTTTACTGGTCGTATTTTGCAACATTCTCTAAAAAACATCAGAGCAGGGCAGAAAATTTACTACAGGAGTCTATGTAAAGCGCCGGACGTCTTTTGGCGCATTTTTTGGCGCGATTTTTCAATGAAAACCCTCCCAGAGACCCAAATCCCACCTATAATGGGTGGTAACAAAGGTTATATCTTATCAAATCTGCATATAAGTGTCTGAGTCCTTTTTTGTACCTTTTGTAATCAAATGATCATGCTTTGGTCGCTAACGATTTTTGCGCAATTCATATTTTTTTTAGCTAAAAAATGTTTTTTTACAGATTTTGCCGTCAGAATCCATTTTTTTTACAGATTTTGATGCTGAAATCCTTTTCTAAACATATTTTGACGCTAATAAAGTTATCTTGCTACTGATACTGAAAATACATTTTTTACGGATTTTGGCGCCAGAATACGTTTTTTACGGATTTTGCCGCCAGAATCCATTTTTTACGTTTTTTGGCACTAAAATAATTTTTTTTACAGATTTTGGTGCTAATAACGTTATCTCGCCTCTGATGCCAAAAATACGTTGTTTTTATGGATTTTGGCGCAAAAATACGTTTTTTACATTTTTTGACACTAAAATATTTTTTTTTTACAGATTTTGCCGCTAATAACGTTATCTCGCCTCTGACGGCAAAAATAAGTTTTTTTTACGAATTTTGGCGCAAAAATACGTTTTTTTATGGCTTTTGGAGCTAAAATCCGTATCTTTACAGATTTTGGCGCTAATAAAGTGATCTAGCTTTTGACGCAAATAAATACATTTTTTACGGATTTCGGCACCAGAATCCGTTTTTTGATGGATTTGGGGGCTTAGTTCAATATCTTTAAAAATGTTGGCGCTAATAAACTGATCACGCTTCTGACACTAAAAATATTTTTTTTTAACGGAATTTGGCGCAATAATGCATTTTTGGGGATTTTGGTGATAAAATTATTTTCTTTACAGATTTTGACGCTAATACAGTTATCTTCCTGTATGCAAAGATAATGTGGGTTTTTGTGGATTTTGGTGCAAGAATCTGGTGCAAAATTTAATAAAGCAGTAGCACGCCGCAGCACACAAAGGTCAATGTGCTCACAATGGCTACAGTGATCTAAAGGAAGTGACTACTTAACATGTTAACTCCACCTGTAGGGTGTAGTTTACATCCAATGGCTTAATTTGTGCATACATTAAAAAGCAGAGCAAAGACGCTTCAAAAAACGCACCAAAAAACTGACGTTTTTTCAGCTGCTTTTGACAGGCAGTGGACAGAAAACTCAGTTTCATGAACGTTTTTAGTAATTCGTTTTCAGGTCGTTTTTTGTCCACTGCAGTGTAGACATAGCCTGAGTTTTCTGTCCACTGCCTGTCAAAAGCAGCTGAAAAAACGTCCGTTTTTTGGCGCGTTTTTGGTTTTTGAAGCGTCTTTGCTCTGCTTTTTAATGTATGCACAAATTAAGCCGTTGGATGTAAACTACACCCTACAGGTGGAGCTAACATGTTAAGTAGTCACTTCCTTTAGATCACTGTAGCCATTTTGAGCACATTGTCCTTTGTGTGCTACTGCTTTATTAAATTTTGCACCAGATTCTTGCACCAAAATCCACAAAAACCCTCATTATCTTTGCATACAGCAAGATAACTGTAAAATCTGTGAAGAAAAGGATTTTAGCGGCAAAATCCCCAAAAAAACGCATTATTGTGCCAAATTCCGTGAAAAAAACTATTTAGTGTCAGAAGCGAGATCACTTTATTAGCGCCAAAATCTGTAAAGATGCGGATTTTAGCACCAAAATCCGCAAAAAAATTGATTCTGACGCCAAAATCCGTAAAAAACGTATTTTTAGCGAAAAATATATGAATTGCGCAAAAATCGTTAGCGACCAAAGCATGATCATTTTATTACAAAAGGTACAGACAAGGACACATCAGACACTTGTATGCAAATTTGATAAGGATTAACTTTTGTTACACCCACTATAGGTGGGACTTGGGTCTCCTGGGAAGGTTTTCATTGAAAAATTGCGGCAAAAAACGCAGTGAAAACGCGCCAAAAGACGTCCGCCGCTTTCAATAGACTCCTGTAGTAAAATTTCTGCCCTGTTCTGGCGTTTTTTAGAGCATGTTGCAAAATACGACCTGTAAAAAAACGAGCAGAAAAAAGCTCAGTGTAGACAGCAGAACGTTTTTACATTAGAAGTCTATGGAAGATGATTACAGTTGTTTTTCCTTGCTTTCCATACAGCAAGATAACTGTATTATTGTCAAAATCTGTAAAGAAAAGGATTTTAGCGGCAAAATCCCCCCCCAAAAAACGCATTATTGCGCCAAATTCCGTAAAAAAACGATTTTTAGTGTCAGAAGCGAGATCACTTTATTAGCGCCAGAATCTGTAAAGATATGGATTTTAGCACCAAAATCCGTAAAAAAACGTAACCTGGTGCCGAAATCCATAAACAACGTATTTTTGGCATCGGAAGCGAGATAACTTTATTAGCGTCAAAATATGTTAAGAAAAGGATTTTAGCACCAAAATCCGTAAAAAAACGGATTCTGGTGCCAAATCTGTAAAAAACGTATTCTTGCTGTCGGAAGCAAGATAACTTTATCAGCGCCAAAATATGTTAAGAAAAGGATTTTAGCACCAAAATCCGTAAAAAAACGGATTCTAGCGCCAAAATCCGTAAAAAACTTATTTTTGGCGTCGGAAGCGAGATAACTTTATTAGTGCCAAAATATGTTAAGAAAAGGATTTTAGCACCAAAATCCGCAAAAAAAATGGATTCTGGTGCCAAAATCCGTAAAAAACTTATTTTTAGCGAAAAATATATGAATTGCGCAAAAATCGTTAGCGACCAAAGCATGATCATTTTATTACAAAAGGTACAGACAAGGACACATCGGACACTTGTATGCAAATTTGATAAGGATTAACCTTTGTTACACCCACTATAGATGGGACTTGGGTCTCCTGGGAGGGTTTTCACTGAAAAATCGCGGCAAAAAAACGCAGCGAAAACACGCCAAAAAATGCGCCAAAAGACGTCCGGCGCTTTCCATAGACTCCTGTAGTAAATTTTCTGCCCGGCTCTGGCGTTTTTTAGAGCATGTTGCAAAATACGACCTGTAAAAAAAACGAGCAGAAAAAAGAAGCTCAGTGTAGACAGCAGGACGGTTTTACAATAGAGTCTATGGGAGATGATTACAGTAGTTTTTTCCAGCGTTTTTAGAAAACGAAAAACGCTGAAAAAACGGACGTTTTTCTGTGCAGTGTAGACATAGCCTTACAGGGTGCAGGTTTTACTTTCACTTTGTAACTCAGGAAATCCTTATCATGCTGTGGGAGGTACCAACTGTGCAGGGTAGGGCTATGGAGTTGGCAAGCCATAGCACCGACTCCGACTCCTCAATTTCCCAAACCTACTGACTCCGACTCCTATCATGTTTAAGTGATAACTTTATTGTAAAACCACATGGAAAGAAAAGGTAATGTCTAAAATATAACTTTTATTAATAATAACTTAAAATATATCCCACGATCGGGGCGATTATCTTGCACTTTAGTGTAGGGACTGTTATTCATTGTACAGTATCCCACTGGTAGTTCTAGAGAGAGTTGTTAGTGGGATATATTTTAAGTTATTATTAATAAAAGTTAAATTTTAGACATTACCTCTTCTTTCCATGTGGTTTTGAATCAGTCAGAGGTTTCTGGATACTGGCCATTCATCTAGCTGGTAGTATATTCCTTTTGTGATAACTTTATTGTAGTAAAATGGTAACATCAGGCTGTTTATCACCTTACGATACAATACTCAAGCTATTTAGGTAGAACAGACACTGACAAGCAAAAAGGTAACAATGTTTTGATCTTTTGAACACTTGTGGGTAGAGTTGAAGAAAAGCTGTATTTGTATCTAAGTCCAGTCTGCACCAACATTGGGAATGTGTAGAAGAGACCTGGGATCAGATTTTGGTCAAGATATGCTTGAATCTGATTCAGAGCCCAGAAGGATTCAGGCAGTATTGAAAACCAAAGGTGGATTCACCAAATACTAACAAAATAATAAAAATTAACATTTTGATTTTTAGGAGCAAAACAGTAACAATGCAGTTACAGGAAAGAATCTGCAGAACTAAGCAGATGCTAAAGACTTGCAAGTCAAATTTATGTATAAGATAGGTAAGATGAATGTATATAAAATTACAGTAGCTTCATGTACAAAGATGTAGTGGATGGAGAAATATGGAGCCTGAAAGTCATGAGTTCAAAACATTGTTACCCTTTTGCTTGTCAGTGTAAAATATATTTATTGGATATGACTTTAGAACACAAAAAATTGTAAATATGCAAAACACTGCAGCAACATTTGTGGAGTCTCTGAATTTGTTCTGAGAAATAGTATCGCCTCCATCAGATCCTGCATACATGACCTCACATCTGATTATTTCCAGGCTAGAAAACGGCCTCTCTACACTAACTTGGGTTGGGGGCAAAGCGGTGACCACAGGGGCAACATCTCTAACAATGTCAGGGTATAAAGGAATTGCCTCAGCCACAGTCAGTTTTGATGAATGGTTGAACTCTTCTACTTCTTTGAAAACAGGTGAAAAATGTTGCTGAAATCTGTTTGCCATGGGAGCAGAATCTTTTCCCCTGGGGCAGCGCTTTGCCTGCTCCATGTCATCAATTACACTCCTCATGTGATAAGACTGAAGATATGGGAGCAGCAGCACTGGCCGGACCCAATTCCTCTTGCTCTTTGCTCTGCATCGAACTAACTGGACCAACTTATTATATATTTTGGGAGTCTGAGTCGGTCCATTTTATGACGACTCCTGCAAAATAGGCTCCGACTCCACAGCCCTGGTGCAGGGGGAGCTGGGGATAAAGCTGCTTGTACAGGGTAATCTGATTCTCTCACATCATACAGTAGAGAAGGCAGCATTTCACCCTCCCTCCCCACACACACTTTACTGTCTCATCTATTACATGAGGAAAGCAAAAATAAATTCTATATGAGATGGTACATGAACAAATACAATTGTGTTTTTTGTGGGGGGAGGGGAAGTTCATGTTCAATGACATGCTAACTCTAGACTGGTAAATTTGTGGTGCAGCGCCATTTTCTGCAATCAATAACGTTTTTGTTTTTCCAGCAAATCAAAGAAAGTTTTTTGTAGGCTTAAGTGAACTTATTATTTTTTAATTTTGGGATAAATTCAACTTTTGATCACTTTTTGGAGGGAGAATGTAAAATGACCCCCAAAAATTCCAATTTCGCCGTTAGGATTTCAGTTATGTGCGGCTTTCTTTTTTTCCTAACATTTTATTTGTAAAATAGCAAAAGGGGTTGTTTTGAATATTTATTTTTTCTTTACATTTTTCAATTTTAAGTCTTTTTTTTTTTTTAAAGTCCCAAGCCTAAAAAAGGCCTTAATGACCAAATTTTTTATCTTTTGCCTCTCTGCGTTTCAACAAGCGCAACTTTTTTATTTTTTTAATCACACAATTATATAAGGACTTGTTTTATGTGGCAGAAGTTGCAGTTTTTGGGGGCATAATTTGAGTTAACATACAAATTGCTGAAGACTTTTTAAAAATTTTTTTGTATTTTATAATAATTTTTTTTTTAGATTAATTCTACAGGTTTTTACGGTCATGGGCATATGTAAAAGGTGTATTTTTTTGGGGTGTACGATAATTTATTAAATATTTATTTTTATTACTTAATTTATTTTTTCCCACACTTTTTTTTCTTATTCAAATATCATTTTATTAAGCAAATGTAATTGTAAAGGTTCGGTGGATTCGCTGGACCACCGCAAGCGATGATAGTTAAGCCACGCCAGGGAGCGGAGTCTAAGTAGCCCCCGGTATTCACCAGAGCCCGCCGCAAAGCGGGATGGACTTGCTGCGGCGTGAGGCTAGCAGGTCGCTACCCCTGACGTGACTTGCTTGCGATGGCGGCCGGGGTACTGCGTGGTACAAAATCGTAATCCAGAGGCGTAGTCAGGGACAGGCATGAGGTCTGGGCAGGCGGCAGAGTTTCGTGGTCAGAGACGGGCAGAAGGTCAGGGCGGGCGGCAAACAGGCAAGGTCAGGAAACGTAGCAGAACGGACTGGTACACGGGTAATCAGACAGGACTTCCAACACTCTCAAGACTAGCTAACGCACACCAACGAACTGGCAGAGAGTGCAGGGGGCTTGAACAATATATAGGACCAGCGTCTGACAATTAGAAATTATCGGCACGCTGGCCCTTTAAATCCAGAGAAGCCGTCGCGCGCCCGCCCTAAGCAGCGGGTATGCGCGCGGCAGCCGGCACAGGCAGGAGCAGGGGAAACAGGAGCGAGGACGGGTAAGTGACTAGGTGCCGCAGCCTGGGCAGCAGGGGGATGGTCGCGGGCGGCCGCGGCACCCGCGCCGGATCCCCTGCGGGCAGGGGGCGCGGCGGGGGGGGGCGACGGTATCCGCACCGGACCCCCTGCGAGCAGGGGGGCGGCCGCGGGGGGCGACGGCACCCGTGCCTGAGCCCATGGCAGTAATTTTACAACAAAGTCAAATTCTATAATGCAGATACAATTAGATAGCGTAATAAGTGTGAAAATTGAAAGAGCAAATTACATAGCAAACAATATCCATTCAGGGAGATATGAGAGAAGATTCAACAAGTATTTTTTTCCACTCTTTTTATGTTTTTTGCCTTTTTTTATTTTTTTTCTTTAAATCCCATTAAGGGATAACTATTGTACTTTTTTTTTTTGTTTTACACTTGGTAATCTATTAGCATACATGAATATACTACTACATAACAATCTGTGTCAGTTTGACCCAGGCAGCAGTCAGGGGAGTACAGAGAGTGCCCTGACCGCAATTTCCTGTATAGACAGCAGACATTCCCCGGGCTCTTTTGGGTCACTGGAGTCCTGATCACCTGGTGGAGCAAGGGAATTCCCTTTGATAATTCTGTGGCCACAGACAGCGGCAATCAAAGGGTTAAGTGCTGGAGAGCGGAGGTTTTCTCCACAGAGAGTGCTCTAGGAACAGAGCTCTTAGGTACAGCTCTGTTCCTAGCGCAGCTGCGGCGCTGAGAGCTGCAAAACGAATATTTCTGCAGCGACATCTCTAGACATCACTTCAGAAGGAAGACACGTACTGCCCACTCTTGATTGTCGGTAGCCGGTTGTTAAGGAGTTAACTTGTTCTTCTAGTTCCCCTAGGATACTTGACCACAAAGGGACAAGATTGCTTTTTATGCTGTTCTGCAATAATAAGATATTGCAAGGAGTAGTAACATGGCAGTCATTGAGTCCTTCATGAGGCCCCCAGCTGCCATGATAAACACTCAGCACTTCGCAATTTTGATGGACCAGGATATGGCCTCAATAGGGTTAAATTTTCGGGACTGGAGCTATCTCCAGTCCCAGCAGCCAGTGGCAGGTCCCGACTGTAACAAACAGCCATTACCTGCCACTTACAGTTCTGGCTTAAGGAGTGAGCTCGCTCTATACTCCCCTACCGGGATCGTGATGTACCTGAATGTCATATGTCAGTGAGAGGTTAAAGGGGTTATCCGGGAGTTTAAAGATTTTATAGAACACTATAAACAGCATTTGTATTGAGAAGTAAAGATATTCCACTGCCTTCATGTGTTGCTTTACTTTTTCCTCCTTATTTATCTTTCATAAGATCCATTTTTTGCAGTGAAACTTCCTGTTTGTGGGAGTGTCGGACGTTCTCCAGCATCTTTCCGACAAGTCACAAATTGCACTGCAATCTAGAACTTCCCTCCACAGTTATCATTGCTAGACATTGTGCTGACATAAGTGTGTAATCTCCACCAGCTCTGTACTTGCTGTCATGATAATGATAATAGGACTCATGAGTCACTATGTTAAATATACAGAGCTGCAATCTTCATTTTCTTATCAGTACACAACCCCTCAGCCCTGAACTGCTGTCCTCTGCTCTCATTACAGTTAGTAAGTTCTGCCAGCAGGACTAAAAGATAAACTGTTTCTCGACCCCTGTATTTACTTTAATGTAATAACTTCTAGTCACTTGCAAACTACAGACTGGAATAAATTAATGCAGCCAGATCGTTCTCTGCTCAGGTCACACCAACTACAGGGAAGTGTTCCTGAGCTGAGCTTGGCTTCAAAGCGCACCCACTGAGTGATGACAAAACGTGAGGCCACGTGATCAATGGACGTCACATGGTTTGCAGGAGATAGAGGGATGGACTCTTTGCCTGGTCCTGTACAGCAGAACAGGTAAATAATTTTTAAGTATTAGTTACAATGTTTAATATAATACAGTTTTAAGTCTTATAACAAATAAAAAGATCCTAGAGAACCCCTTTAAGTTGTCATCACACAAATGTGGTCAGGAAAAACTGAAAAAATGCAAGGATGGACTAAGATTCATGTCAGAACTGGATACAACAACAACAAAAAAAAAGCCTAGGATCAGTCCTTATACTTTTTCTTCTTTTTTATATCAATTATAGCCAAAAACAAGTACATCAACAACTAATAAAAATTGTATCAAAAACTGCATGTCTGGATTCAGTTTGACAAAAGCTGAGGAGATGTATACTCCTATTTTCACAGCATTTACTTAAAATCACGGACGACTAAACTTAGGCTAGGTTTACATCATGTTAATACACAAGTCTGACGTACACATTTTTTTAAAAGAATCCAATCATGTGCATTAAATGGTTGTCTCACTACAAGGATTGTTTTTTATGTTAAAGATCTTGCAAAAACAAGTCACTTCGCAATATATTTCCATTACCAGTGTCCTACCTATTCTGAGATATCCCCTCTTGTATGGGGTCGCTATAGCAACAGACCTGTTCGACCTTTCCTAATAGGCTGCCAGCGCTGGTCGCTATAGCTACAGACCTGTTCAATCACTCATGATAGGCTGCCAGCGCTGGTCGCTATAGCTACAGACCTGCTTGATCTCCCCTGATAGGCTGCCAGCACTGGTTGCTATAGCTACAGACCTGGCTTCTACTGCAGCCTAGTAGAAGCCAGTAAACACGCCCCTGAATTCAAAATTAAACCAAGAAAACAGGACTAAGGTAAGATGAATCAATGTAGTGAGACAACCCCTTTAATGTACACACAGACTTTTATGGCTGGATGTATTGCCACAGTATAGGTCTTTGGTATCCGGTTCATGACCTTACCTTTATTTGACAGATGGAAAACGCAGGGTGCTGCGCTTTTTCAAGTACAAAGACATCACATTATATGTTTTTTTTTTTACTGTATGCCAATGGAAAATATATACTAGTGTATGTGCTTAACGTTTGAATCCAACATAGAACTATAAGGGGCCGTTCACACGGCTTATTTTGCCGCGGATTGGAGCCGTACTGCGCGCCGGCCATGCACATTATCCAGGCGCAATACGCACCGTGGATAATGCAAGTTTATGGGGCCGGCGGGCGGCGCCCCCGCCCCCCCCCCCCGCACCTTATTCAAGCCGGATTTGCGAGCACAATCCGGCTCGCAATTACGGCTTTAATAAGCCGTGTGAACACGGGCTTAAGAAACCTAGCCAATCAAATTTCAGGCAAAAATGTGCGACAACCTATAAAGAAGCTAGTTTAAAAAAAACAAAACAAAAACAGATTCTTCTATAATAATGCCAGAGCATTTTTTAGGTCATCACGTTAGTTTTTTCCTGACCACCTTCCAAGAGCCATAACAATTTTATTTTACCATCTACATAGACATATGAAGGCTTTTATTTTGAGGGACAAGATGTACTTTCTAATAGCATCATTGACCACATCATAGAAAGCACTAGGAAATGGCAAAAAAAGTAAGGTGAAATGTGAATAAAAAAAAAAAGTACCTGGGCTATGTTTTTGGATGGTTTCTTTTTATGGCATTCACTTTTCGGTATTAATGATGTGTTATCTGTATTCTGCCATTGCATTCGATTCCAGCAATATGACAAAAACCCTACATATTTCATTTTTTAAAACAATTTGTAGCAGCGAAATTTCCTGCAACCAATAACTGATGGTTCTAGCACTTCTGGCCTGGGACAGTAGTGGGCAAACTGTGACTGATAAGGGGGTTGGGCACCAAGTTTATTACGAGCTAATTTCTATTACACTACATACATTAGAATGTGATATACACATGTTCACAACAACCGTCTTTTTTCCACCTTGGACCTTCACTTGGAGCAGACACTCACTGAGAATCCCATCTTATCGCAGCATCTTTAGTAATTGTACAGTGACTTTTAAAAGTTTTTTATACTTTTGTCCGTCTCTTTGATTTACCTTGGTCTACATCATGCAGTCCGGTCACCTGGTAGGATTGTCTACCTTTTCTTCTAATCTGCAACCAGACTGGAGAAATAAGGGTGAACTTGGATGCAAATATTTTTGCGACATCATATCCATGGCCGTTCCACTGCGGATAGAAGAAGTTATAAGACATTAATTGCATCTTAATTGACATGAAAGCACTCTTACAAGGAAGTGAATGGAGGAGGATGTGCAGGAAATGTAATTACATTTATAGCCAAAATTGAACCTTGTAATTACTGTCAGGTTTAGCCCCAACAGTTGTTAAAACCTCCCATCACATGTAGTGTATGCTCCCTTATTGAGGCCCCGCATCAATACCACATTCCCAATACATAGAAAACTAACCAGCCAGGCGTTGATCATTACAATGAAATCTATAGGTCTTTTGAGGCGCTCTCAAGATGTGCCGGACTCTCAAGGTAGCATCTCGGTCAATAAGCAGCAGCTAAATCCCTATTCACAGCTGTGTGTATTTGTTAATACCTATCATTATTGAGGATCCCATGTTATTCTTAGCTCCTAACACTTCTACAATTCTCAGTGTGATAGTTATAGGTTATTCTCCACTTATATGTTGCACCACAATTTTCTTGCCTTCAGCAGGTTGTTTCGTGAGGTCTATAGTTGCTACATGCAGAACAAGAGGAACATCTAGTGGATATTCACAAAAGTGCACCAACCAACACTGGCACGGCTGAGACTAAAACAATCCCTCAGCCTACAATATTCATTGCTTCAGGGAAGACCTTTGGATGTGGAAACCTTAACTCTATGGAAAACTGGTAATTGGTTCTAAAGACCCAAAATGTCACCAACATAATACAAGATGAAGAGTAAAGAAAATGAAGCAGATACTAATCCAGATAAAGCAAGTCCTTACATGTGATAGCCAGAAAGAGCTGCTGGAAGCTGGAAATCGCTTTCTATGTTGAGCATAGGAGTTGCTTTGGGTTATGTGCCGTATACACAATGGGCCTCATTTATCAAAACTAACAGTAAACCTGTCCTTGCTGCCCAAAGCAACCAATCAGACACCCGCTTTAATTTTTCCACAGCAGTGTAAGAAATGAAATCCGAGCTCTGATTGGTTTTTATGGGCATTAAGACAGTTTGGGGGTATGTTCACACAGTTTGTTTGGGCGCTGATATTTCAGTGCCCAAAACAGCATTAAAACCTCGCCTGAAACACGCTTCTTCAGAAGAAGTTTTGGATGAGGTTTTGGACGAGGTTTTCAACACTGTTTTCACCCATACAAATTAATAGCCAGAGCACAAACTGCGGCGAAAAAAACCGCACCGAGAAACGCGTTGAAAAACGTAACGAGGTTTTGACGCTCTCCTTCGATTCCGATGAGGATTTTCAACGCTTCAAGAATTGACATGACGCTTCTTTTTTGGTGTCCAAAGCAACTTCTGCAGAAGTGCCTTAAACCCATGTAAAAACCTTGTCGTATGTGAAACAGCTCTGTAGTTCACATAGGAATCAATGAAAATGAACTGGGAATGTTTTGGAGGCTTTTTTGATGCTGTTTTGGAAGCGAAAATGCTCCCAAAACTGCGCAAAAAAAGCCTCCAAAAGTCCTCAATTAATTGTCACCAGTTCCTATGTAAAACAGCATGGTGGTTCACACACAACAAGGTTTTTTCACGCGTTTCAGGTGCTTCTTTGGACACTGTTTGGGCGCTGAAAAAATAGTGTCATACCAATTCTTGAAGCGTTTTCAATGCTGAAAATCCCTCGTCCACAGCCTGGACTCGTTTCTGATGTGTTTTGGGCGCGTTTTTCACCCTGGCTATAAATTTGTATGGATGTTTCAGCAAGAAAATAGTGTGGAAAATCTCATCCAAAATCTGATCAAAACCTCATCTAAAAAGGCGCTTTTCAGGCGAGGTTTTGACGTCGATTTGGACACTAAAAATTCAGCGTCCAAATCAGCCGTGTGAACATACCCTAAGCAGCTGTATGAACATACACTTACTATTAGACAGGTCTGATAAGTGTGGCCCAGTGTAGAAGGAAAAAAGAAAATATGGCCACCTTCACCCGGTGAAGGAAGCGCTCATCCTGGCACACAAAGAGCAGTACAGAACATGTAGTACTGCACTGTACTGTAGAGAGGCACTACTAGACCGCCAGTCACTGGATGCACTGCACTAATATAGATAATTTGCAAGTAAAATCTTCATGATAATTTCATCAATCACATGAGCCCCAGTTTAGCAGTGTCTGTGACATCTTAGTCTGGTTTCAATATAATGTCCTCGGAAAGACCATTGTATGATGAAAAAATTGTAACTGAGGGATCACTGTGGGATGTGTGGATAAATATTTTTTTTTAAAATTCCTAGATAACCAATATATTCTAGCACAACATCATGAGACAAACACAAAAAAAGGTTGTTCTACTGCTACAAATGATCGATCTGGTGAGCAACACCTGCAAAAACCCTATTGATTTACTAAGCTCCATCATCGTTTAAAGGGTTACGGATGAGTGGAAGTACAACATAAGACAGTTAGGCTCAGAGAAATCGTAACTTCTCCAACCCCAAGAGTTTACAATCTAAATACAAGTGCTTGGAATGAAAGAAAACATCAGAGGAAAGTATAATGAAAATGTAACGATTAAAGGGAAGTTCTCCTAAATTCTTTCAATATCTATCCATTTTGGATAGTGTATTCGGTGGGGGGTAAGTTTCTCTGCCTGTGTCCCAATGATAACACTTTCCGCCCCAGCATCTTTACAGCTCAAAAGTATCATAAAAATCGGACTTTATATCTGTTAATTAGATCTTGTCTCTTATCTTCTTACATGTGCTAGGCAACTTATGTAGCTCACCTCTGAAAGAAAGAAAACTGTATTCCTAATGCCATCTTCTTTTAGCCACGCCAAAAATCAATGTTTTAGCCATGTAATAGCCTTGAAACACGACGACGGCTATTAACCAAACCAGAGTCTTCTCCAAATTGAAGTGACACCTGTCTGTAGACAGCTATTTTAGGGTCCCTAATCAGTACAGAACAGGGCATTAGTTGGTTACAGAAAAACCTCTACTGCAGCTCATGAGCAGATTCTTATTAAAGAGACCTAACAGGTGGTTAAAGAGTTTTCCAAAGGAGAAAACTGTTTTTAAAGGGGGTTAATTCACCAAGGGGTTTTTTCACTGACATCTTGGCTTTTTTTTTATAGTTTCAAAGCCAGGGGGGTCTCTCTTTTCCAGAGGCGGGTCCCCTCATGAAGCGTCATCATTCCAAGTGAGCAGTAAAAAGGGGAAGGATGTCACAGCCTGTAGACCCCCCGCAGTGGTCAGTTATGTCTGCAGAGCTGTCTTCCTCTACCAGCCCTTTGAAACCCAGAAAACTTGCTTTGGGTTAAAAAATTTTTACAAATAGCTGAACTGATGGGGAGAGTGTTAGCATTCCCCAGATCTTCAATAAGCTGCCCGGGGAGTCGTTTCACTTTCATTTTGCCAGCACAGAGGGGGTGAACACAGGAGTGAAGGCACCCAACCACAGCAAAGGGGTTTGGTCCCAAAGGGGGTGTCCCGACCAGGGTTAAACTAAATATAGAAGCCAATCACAGAAAAGGGGGTGTGGCCTGACACCCCGCTTATTTTTAGGGAGAACCAAAAATTTTTAATAGCTGTACCTAATGTTTAGGAAATAAAAACCAATTGCAAAAGTGCTAATTTTTACCATCCCCATCATTACAGATATGATCTTTGTAGTGAGAAAACCCCTTCTTCATGGAGAGCCAGCGCTGCATCAAAACTATCTCTCTAGCCACCCTGCACCCTGCTCTGTACTGATGAGTAGCCCCAACCTAAACAGGTTCCGGGTTCTTTTCCTTTTGGTTTGGCAAAACCCTTAGTCCGATTAAAGGAAGTTACGGTTGGTTTTACTTATTTTTTCCATAAAACTTGAAAGTTCCGGACACAGTTCCCTCTCAATTTTAAACCCATAGCCCCCCCCCCCCCCCCCCCCCCCAAAAAAATTGTGCTTGGAAAATAAAAAATTATACTGTGAACAGGAAAAATGGTTAAATCTAATGACCAGTGTCCCCAGAATAAAAGGAAGACAAAGAACAATTTTTGTCTTGGAAATACATGTATAAGGGCTCCACTGACACAATGCTTGTAGAACTCCCTGGTCATTAAAAGATAAGGAAAAAAGGACCAGTTTTGGGAAAGGCTCCCTGATTACGGACCAATCTTGGCCACGACCATCTCACATAATTTGTGAATATGTCAATTATAATCCATAACTTACCGGTGTAACATATCCCAGCACATCCCCTGCTACATGGCGCTCCTTCACCTTTTTGCTGCAATAACTTTGGTGGTCGAGCACAACATCTTTAGCCTTGACATCGGTGGTAACCAGTCCCCGGGACTGCACAGGGACATCGGACGGGCGAGTCTATCACACAAAAACAGACGTTTAAAATGAGCAGAGCTTTCACAGAGCTCAACGATATCAACAATCTATTACGGACCTTTAAATCAATTTGGGGCCCGGGGTAATAATTTCTAACACGGGGCTGGCTAAGATCCGTCGAAATTTTTTAAGTCCCAGAGGTTCTCAAACCGTAATGTTGATTGAAAATCGGAGTTTCAAAATTTTTATACACAAATATAAAGGGGGAAAATTTTTTAAACTCCCTTTTCTAGCTGACTTTTTGTTTCATTCATTTTATTTTTTACTCCCCGGGCTAATTTTTTTTAATTTGCATTTTTTTCAAAAATATAAGTTTTTTTTTTTGACCACAAACAAAATTTAATGGTATCATTTTCGGTACCAAAATTTTTAATGGGAAAGAAGAAAAAATGATTTGTAGGGTTTGGGAATGTTATTTTAAAAAAAATTTAAAAAATTAACCCATTTTGGGGATTTCATTTTTATGGAGTTCAATGCGTGGTATAAGTAAAAAAGTTTTTATTTTGCGGTTTGGGATGATTCCGTGATTTAAATTTTTTTTTTTTTTTTTAATAAGTTTATTTAAATTTTCAATTAAAAAAGGGGTAAAAATAACAACATATTTCCGTCTACAAAATTTCCAAAAAGAATCTCGTAAAAACAATTCCTCATTTAAAGGGATTTTGCATGGCAAAAAATTTTAGATAAAGCAAGCAATAAAAAGGTAATAAACCCAAAAATTAAAACAAAGACAAAACGAGAGGGGGAAAAGGGGAGGGTGTCAAATGTTCCCAAGAAAAAAAATGTAACAGTAATAGGGTTTCAGTGCGATAGGGTCTCAACCCCTATAAGATAGTAATCCCAAAGAGACAAATCACAGTGAAGGAGACAACTTCATTATTAAGCAGGGCAGTGAGATACTCCATTCTTTTAATCGATCTAGCATATCTGTTCTAGTGGGTGGGGTCGTCTTTTTCCAGTGACCAGCGACTAAACACCGGGCTGCAGTATGTATATGCAACAACAGCTGTTTAGTGGCCGAGTTTAAACTTTGAACAATAAGGTTTAAAAGAAACAACCTTGGGTTGTTGCACACCCAATACATCTTTAACCAAATTTCTTACCTCACGGCAGAAAGAATGTATTATCGCACAGTCCCAAAAAAATGTGAAACAAGGTGCCCCCCGCTGCCTGACACCTCCAGCACAAATCAGGAACAACAGGATTTAGCTTGTGAAGAAGGGAAGGGGTGTGATCCCAAACATAAAGAATCTTATATGGGTTCTCCTTTGTAGTGGCACAGATGGAGGTCTTGTGAGCATGTTTCCAGACAAGACGCCATTCTGACAGTGAAAGGGACTCCCCCAACTAGGTCTCCCATTGTGACATATACCTGTGCTGGGGGCGGGAGTCAGGGTCAATTAACATAGAGTATATGTCAGAAATGAGGCCCTTGGTGGATGAATATGAACGACATAACCTTTTGAAAGGGGTCGGGTCAGAAGCCGTCGTAATCTTTAAGGTATGTCGAATAAAATGAGTTATTTGCAAATATGAGAAATAACTGGCAGGAGGTAAGCTAAAATCCGACTGTAGGGTATCAAAAGAAATCACCCTCCTAGTCGACCCATCGATAATTTCTGCTACCCTAAACAATTTCCTATCAAACCAGGGCTTCATATTCAATCCCACCATGCTAACAGGTAAGAATGGTTTAAAAGAAATGATGTCATGAGGGATTGGCCCGTGCTCAGCGAAAATCTCCGAGCACACTCCTTCCACACACTTCGCATCAAGGCCATTGGACCAAGTAGAGGCATCTCAATCTCACACAAAGATGTGCCCCACGGTAACAAATTAGGATGAATGGGGGCAATCCAAAGCTTCTTAATCTCAGCCTATCTAGCATAAGCCATTAGGGATGACCAGGCAGGCACTCTACGCAGTTGAGTAGCCCAATTGTATTTGATAAGATCCGGCACAGAGAGACCTCCACTCTTCTTACTAGCAAGCATAACACTCCGTTGGATTCTATGAGGCTTATGAGCCCATATGAATTGAAGAATAGAGGTCTGAAGAGCCTTAAGATCTGAAATGGGCACAAGAATTTGGAGAGTTTCAAAGTGGTATAGAAGTTTAGGCAGGATTGTCATCTTAATAGAGGCAATCCTCCCAAACCATGACAATGAAAGACGATCCCACCGGTGTAGCAAACTCCTAATTTCAGTAAAAGGGGACGGGTAATTATGTTTATATAAGGCTTGGAATGATTTAGTTATGTTCACCCCTAAATATTTTAAGGTATCTTCTTTCCAATGATATGGAAAGTTGGATCGTAACAATTGAAGCTGATCTGGTGGAATATTGACGAGTAAAGCTTCTTTTTTAGTGGAATTGACCTTGTATTCAGACAAGGCTCCAAACTTCTCCAAAACCGAATGCAGATTGGGTAGAAAAATATGAGGCGAGGTCAAGGACAATAAAATATCATCCGCATACAGGGAAACTTTAAAGGTGCTATTCTGTATGTTAATTCCCATTATGTTTGGATTCAGACGGATGGCCGCAGCCAACGCTCAATGCTAAGTATAAACAAAGGGGAAAGGGGACATCCTTGCCTGGTACCATTTAAAATCTGAAACTTTGGAGAAGAGCCATGGGTGAGATAAATAGTAGCAGACGGCCGCGAGTAAAGACCTCTTAACGCTGTAATGTATGGGCCCTTAATACCAAAGCGTCTGAGAACATGGAACATGAATGACCAATCGAGGCGGTCACATACTTTTTCGGCATCTAAACTCAAGAAAAGAGCACTCTGATCTCGGCGATTCACCACCTCAACAAGGTCAATGGTCCACCTGGTATTATCCGCACCCTGTCTGCACAACACAAATCCAGTTTGGTCTTTATGAACCACCTGAGGGAGATGCACTGCCAACCGGTTAGCAAAAAATTTTTGTAAAAATCTTTAAATCTGCATTCAGCAGAGCAATTGGCCTAAAGCTAGCGGGATCAAGACGATCCTTGCCCGGTTTAGGAATCAGAGTAATAAATGAGTGCAGCATAGTTTCAGGGAATTCGGCTCCGTTCAAAAAGGCATTATATATGGTCACCATTATATGGTCCTCCACTTTCACCAGCTTCAAAAGCAACCTGAAAACCCATTTCTTCAGGCTTGCCTATAACCTTCACTAAACTGTCACTACTTTCCTCCATAGACATGTCTGCCCTCACCTCCTGTCTCTTTCCCCCTCCTTGTAGATTGTAAGCCCTCGCGGGTAGCGTCCTCTCTCCCTCAGTCGTGCCAATTGTCATTATCCCTTATCACTGTACTCGTTTGACTTATGTAATGTATGTAACCCCCTCGAATGTACAGCGCCCTGGAATCAATGGCGCTTTAAAATAAATAATAATAATAATATTAGCCAATTGGGAGTAAAACATCTGATAATATAAATAGGTAAATCCGTCAGGGCCAGGAGCTTTACCTTGAGGGAGGGATCTAATTACTTCTTCAATCTCCTCCGTCGAGATAGGCTCATTAAGAGAAGAAATCGCTTCAGTAGGCAGTGATGGCAAATGACAAGAGGTCAAAAACCGATCAAAAAGTGCTGATCTCTCATCAGGGTTTTCAGGAAGAGCAGTAGGGAGAGAATAGAGGGAAGCAAAGTATTCTCTAAATCTTTGGGCTATGAGATCTGGATCGTGGACAACTTTCCCCCCCTGAGTCTAATGGCGTGCAGGGTACGAGACTCTGTGTCCTCTAGTAGTTGCGAGGCCAATAAAGAATGCGCCTTACTTCCCCTGTTGTAATATCGTTGTTTGGTATATGGCAGTAGCTTTTCAGAGTGTTGTAGGGCAAGAGATTTCAGCTCATGTCTAATATTAACAATAGATCGCAAAGTTTTCTTAGAAGGAAGCCTTGCAAGGCTAGTTTCTAGTGATTTAAGTTTGGCCATAAGCTCCACACGACGGGAATTAGAATCCTTCTTGATGCGGGAGCCAATGGAAATACATTGACCTCTAACTGCAGCCTTATGGGCTTCCCACAATAATGCAGATGTAGAGACAGAACCTTCATTATCTACTAAGTAGTCTACAATAGCCTGTCTAATTTTGTCTCGATATTGAGGCTTCTTAATTATGCTTTCATTTAGCCTCCAATGACATCTACGAGCAGAAGTATGATCTGCAGTCAAAAGTAAAGTTATTGGTGCGTGGTCCGACCACGTAATAGTGCCAATGTCAGAGGTCACCATACGTCTCAGGGTCGGAACATTACCAAAGAAATAATCTATCCGCGATTGTGAACAGTGAGCTGCTGAGTAATAAGTAAAAGATCTATCACTGGGATGAGCTATGCGTGAAAGATCAAAAAGAGAGAACTGTCAAGTTTACGGAAGCCTCGAGACAATGCACACTGAGTGGGAGAAGCTGTTACAGGTCTAGCATAACATCGGTCCATGGCCGTAGAGAAAGACATATTGAAGTCACCCCCCATAAGCAACATAGCTGGTAAAAGCGTAACTACTTTATTTAAAACTCTTTTCAGGAACTTGAGCTGGGACTGGTTAGGGACATAGACATTACATAATATTATAGGAGAATTTTGAAAAAGCCCCTGGAGAATAATGAACCTACCCCCCGGGTCAATGATAGAGTGGGAGATACGTATGGGGCAGGTAGTAGAAAGCAAAATGGCTACCCCCGCTTTCTTTCGAGTTTGAGAGGCCACGTATGCTTGCGGATATAATCGTTTAGCAAAAGAAAAATTGCCATAATGGTTGAAATGAGTTTCTTGTTTGAAAACTACTTCAGCCCTGTGCGTTTTCAATTCTGTGAGTAACAGATGCCTCTTTATAGGAGAATTAAGACCCTTAACATTGATGGACAATAACTTAGCCATAATAAAAATACCATAAGAAATAAAAGCTAATTACCCTACTATTACCAATGGCCGTAGGAAAACCTATGCACCATAAGAGGAACAAATTCTGGAGAAAAACTACACGAAACAAGAGGAAAGGTGAAGACAAACCGACACAACAATTAAAACATAGAACCATCAAAACAGGAAAAATTCCCAAAAACATCACCAAGCTCCCAGGAAATCCTAGGGCCTGGGGAGAGAATCAGAAATAGTGTTTACACCAAACATTCTGACTAGTGACGTAATGTCAATGATTAGAAGGCAAGTCAACAGTGACACCTCTCAAAAAGAAAAAAAGAGAAATAGAGAGGGACCACAAATCTGAGTGTCTCTAAAAGAGGGGGAGCGATATCTCCGACCAGGAGGTCCAGTAGGGTGGCTCTGACAGCTAATAGAAATTCAGGGGAAAAAAAAAAAGGGGGGGGGGGGAGGAGGGAAGGGGTATCTAACTAGCAGTCATATAAATATGTGAGGCTGTAGAAAGAGAGGGGACATCCCAACTCGTGAATCTTTTAGCAAAAAAAGAAGAAAAAAACCTGGCGAGGTAGGTAGGAAAGTCAACCCGGAGAACCTGCAGGATTCCCTGAGGGGGAGGTGCGTGGGGACACGTTGCTTCTTCTTTTACGTGTCACCTTCTGCCAGACAGGTGGGAGAGCTTGAGCAGAGTCCTCCAGTTCCCAGTCCGGGATGTCTGGTTGAGGGATCTCCAAATTCGAACAGAAGGTAGGTAAGTCCGAGTGGAAACGAAGGATTGATGTCTGTCCTTTCACTGAGGCCAAGAGTGAGAAGGGGTATCCCCAGCGGTACAAAATTTTCCGGTCCTCAAGATCTGCAGCAAAGGTTGTAAGCAGCGTCTTTTTGTAATGTGATCCAGGAAAGGTCAGGGTAGAATTGGAGTTCAGCACCATTATATTCAGTAGATTTGAGGCCTCTGGCTTTGGCCATTATCTGTTCATTTAAATTGTAGTCCTGAACGCAACAAATCAC
The DNA here is from genome assembly GCA_025379985.1 of Phyllomedusa bahiana. Taxonomy (NCBI): domain Eukaryota; kingdom Metazoa; phylum Chordata; class Amphibia; order Anura; family Hylidae; genus Phyllomedusa; species Phyllomedusa bahiana. Next base: position 28,148 of record JAODAL010030217.1, on the reverse strand, counting down.
ATCCCGAGGCCTGCCCCTAACATCCTTTGGTCTGAGAGCCCTGTGTGCTCTGTCTATCTTAATTCGATGACCCTCTGCTTCCTCTAGCACGGAATTAAAAATTACATTCAGAGTAGCGTGCAGATCCTCCTTTTCCTCTGTTTCAGGAAGCCCTCTAATTCTAATATTATGGCATCTCCCTCTATTGTCTAAATCTTCCAATCGCCTTGTAGTTTCGCGGCGAGCTTTGGCATGGGAGTTGATATTTGTTTGTAGTTGAGAAACATATCTTCTGGTGTCGTCATGAGCATTTTCCAGTGAGTCAACACGACCCGCCATATGTTTCAGATCTTGTCGGATGGAGGCTATTTCAGAACGGCATGCATCTTTGATCTCTGCTACTAGATTTTTAAAGTAATCCTTAGTTGGAAGAGCCGTATGTACTCTCTTAGTTCTGGATATATATTAGCCACAGTCACCTCAGAACCTTCAGCCTCCAAAAGAGATTCTTGGGATGGAGACCACTGATCATCTAGAGTAGCCGATGAACAGGCCCCGGTATCTACTGGTTCCGTCCTTGACGGCTGCTTTATCACAGACATGTCCGTTATTTTCCTCTGGGATCCGTGACCTTTGGCTGATTTAGGCGGCATTGCAATTGTAGAAAAAATTTTATTAAAACAAAAACTCAATGGAGCGTTGAAAGATAAAGAAATAGTAGTTAGCAGAGGAGGGGACCTCTAGTGGAAGAAGCCCAACACTGAAATCAAGTTTTGCAGGGTATATCAGACTCTTGTATAGTGATCTGCGCCTTTTAGAATAACAAACAGGAGATAATCAGAGCAATGTCACTAAGCTGTTGAGTGAGGCTGGGAGATTAAATTAAAAGGTGTAGACGCTGGAGTAACCTCCTATAGCCTGCTATCTCTCACCTAGTTGTTGTGAGGCTCAAAGTAGTTTAACCTTCTAGCCACGTCCCAATAGTCCCGTATTAGAAACAGTAGAAGCCTCTTTGTAAATGGCCCCCTTTTCACCTACTTGCCAACTGTGTGCTGGTAAAGAGCCGCCTTCAGAACTTCAATGGCTAACGGCTTTAGGAGCGGTATAACGCCTGTCTCCGGTAGCAATGTCGCAGCTGTAAGTGTCGCAGCTGTAAAGGTAGATAAGCGGCAGGAAGCTGTACCTGTCAGCAGTCTGCCCAGGAGATATAATGCCGCTGTGCAGGGACGCAGGCAATGGGATGGCGGATTTGTCCCCAATGGATCCCGGTGCGGCGCGGTAACCGCAATAACAGGTGGATGGAGGGGAATGTCCAGGGGGCCCTACTGTAGTGTCCGCAGCTGTGTAGGAAGATAAGCGGCCGGGAGCTGCACTAATCCTCAGGGGACAGGTGACCACGTCACTGTCGGAGAGGCGAGAAGGCCACGAGAAGCTGCCTCCTATGGTCTGCTCAGCTCCCGGGCGGAGGACGCAGGCGGCCTGGCAAGATGGCGCCGAGAGGACCACGCGGCGGGACGAGGTGAAGCTTCCGCCGTGAATTACAGAGTAATAGAGCAGGTCGGCCTGGAATTACAGGTGATCTCACAGTCCAGGTGGTAGTAGGAGCCTCCTCCAGCAATTTTGGGGTAACTTCGCCAGGTTTTAAGCCGATATAGCCTCACTTATAGCTGTAGAGCCAGCGGAGCTCCTGAACTAGGCAGCCATCCTGATCGGGATCCAAACCACGCCCCCTCCGGTGATTTAAATTTTTTAAGAGTTTTCATTATGTTTTAATACTTTTTATTTTTGAAGTCTGTATTGCAGTGCCAAATCGGGCTCTTACAGACATAGCGATAGCAACTATGTTTAACTTTTTTTCCTGACATGGCAAAGGGGAGTGTTTTTACACAAGTTTTAGACTGTTCTGCAAAAGTAAAATAATGCAGAACAGTGTACAATAAAGGCTCTCCTGTCTAAGGCAAAGTGAATTAGGAGTAATAAGATGGCAGCCATGAAGGCCTTCGTGTTTTCATCCCTAAAATGCTGGGGTAATATGTATTGTGGCATAAAATGGGCTAAAAAGCAACTAGCAACAGTTCCCTACTGTAGTTAACATCTGTTACCTAGTGTACCACGTATTGGCTAGCTTAACCTAACACGCGATATTTTGCGATAAATATGGACCAAATTTTTGGTGCAATTATTGCTGCCAATTAAAGGGATTGTCTCACTACATTGAATCATCTTACATCAGTCCTGTTTTCTTGGTTTCACTTTAAATTCAGGGTGTGTTTACTGGCTTCTACTAGGCTGCAGTAGACGCCAGGTCTGTAGCTACAGCGACCAGTGCTGGCAGCCTATCAGGAGGCATCAAACAGGTCTGTAGCTATAGTGAACTGAGAAGCTGATGCAGCCCATACAAGAGGGGATATCTAGGAATAGGTAGGACACTGTTAATGGACATATATTGCAAATATATATATTACACTAAGGAGCTCTCTGTCTCTAGAAGTCAGTCAGGTTGACAGAGAATACCGCATACTCTGTCAGCCTGATCAGGAAGTAACTGGCAGAGCCCGTCCTCTGCATGTACTCTGTGTTCTAGGATGGGTTTCTGTTACAGAAAGAGCACAGCGGCCATTTTGATATACAGTACTGTTTATACCCCAGACAAAACTAGCAGATTTTTCTTAATAAAGGTATTTAGAAAGTTTTTTATTCTGACATTTGCTTTTCACATTTATATTTATTTGTTTTTTCTCTACTCCCAGAGATCCCTTTAAGGAAGGTACAGTAATGAACCATCCCTACCTTATCACTAAAGAGCATGGCTGCCACTGACAGCCGTCCCTCCTCTCCCGCAGCTGCACAATTACCATTCTGTAGCAACGAACCAGAACGTCTGTGCAGAGTTAGGCTATGTTCACACGATGTACTGCGGCGCGTACTGTATGCGCCGCAGTACATCGTGTGTGTTTCGGGAGCTTGCGCTGATACGCGCTTATCCCCACGGTGCTGGGGGGACAGCAGCCCGCCGACCCCATTGACAGTCATTACTCGCGGCATGTAATTGGCATCTCACTTATCTCCCCGCGCGTACAATACGATTGTATTGAGCAGGGAGATAAGTGACATGTCAATTACTTGCGTCGATTACGCGCCGCGAGTAATGCATCTCTAAGGGTCCGGCGGGCTGCTGGCCCCCTCGCACCGCGGGAGTACACACTGTTCAGCGCAAGGTCCAGAAAAACTCAATGTACTATGGCACGTACTGTATGCGCTGCAGTACATCGTGTGAACATAGCCTAACAGTCACAAAGGAGTAGCTACAGAAATATACAATAAAAAAACAAAACATTGCTATAGAGGCCTTAAAGGGGTTTCGCCACGATGTAATGTTGAGGTGGGATCCTCCAAAATGGGTATTTAATCACTTTTCTAAATATATGTGATTTTAAAAAAAATGCAGTCTGAGAGCGCTACAGGCTGCCTTACCTGCCCTTAGTTACTTAAAAGCTTCTATTAGATACGACCAGGCAGAGTTACAAGAGCTGCTGGCCGGGCTTGCGCAGAGCACACTACTTATCTGATGAGAGGGAGCGTGAAGAAGCTTTCAAGGCACCGGGTAGAAATGTTGTTTTGTAGTGTGATTGTCTGAGTAGATCCCTGCTTTATCTGATGACAGAGAACATGAAGAAGCTTTCAAGCTGCTGTGGAGAAAGCCGTTTTCGTTTGTATACAGAATCCACTAGTTGTAGTTTGATTATTTGAGTGAACATTTCACACGATCCCTTATGCAGGCTCTGTGCTCTGGCTGTGTCTCTCTCTCTTTCAGCTCAGCATTGCTTTGCTTACATTTGCTTCTTAGCAGATAAGGCACGTCCTGGCAAAACCCCTTTAAGGCTTGCCGCACAGGCATATGATATGTATAGTGTACACCAGAATATATTGCATCTACAGCCCAGGTTTATAGCCACAACACAACACTTACCAGAGGAAATGCTTTTACTGTTCTACAGGATTTATTGATACTCATAACCTATCCTCAGTGGTCTGCAATCCACAGCAACTGCAGACAAAGCAATCTAACATCATTCTCACATTACTGGGTAACAAGTCAAGGAGACATGAAAGCCGGCATTTTGCATGACATTAAATGGATATTTCTACAACTTCAATTAAACTTAACATACTATGTAGTGTAGTGCAATCTGTGGAAGAGGTTTATAAATTACAAGAAGACGTGGACACAGTGTTTGGGCATCCACTTGGCAAATGAGGTTAAATCTGGATAAATGTAAAGTTCTGCATCTGGGTACTAATAATCTGTAGGCATTTTATGTCCTAGGAGAATCGCTCATTGAGAAGGATCTAGATGTTGTAGATCATAGACTACAGAACAGCATGCAGTGCCAATCAGCAGCCTCTAAGGCCAGCAGGATATTGGTGTGCATTAAAATAGGCATGGACTAGCGGGACAGGGATGTATTTTTACCGCTAAATAAAGAATTGGTGCAGTCACATCTGGAATATGCTGTTCAGTTCTGGGCTCCAGTTTAAAGAAAGGATGTAATGGAGCTAGAGAGAGTGCAAAGACGAGCAAACAAACTAATAAAGGGAATAGAACATCTCAGTTATGAGGAAAGATTATAGAAGTTAAACTTATTAAGTCTTGAGAAAAGACAGAGAAATGATTAATTTTTGTAAGTATATAAATGGCACCTACAAAAACTATGGAGAAAACCGGATTTATGTAGAACCTCCTCAAAAGACAAGAGGGCGATCCCTCAGTCTGGAGAAAAAAAAATTCTATCTCTAGAAGAGAAAAGCCTTCTTCAAAATGAGTAGTTTGAATCTGTGGAATAGCCGCCTGAGGAGTTGGTCACAACAGGCACAGGTGAGGGCTTGAAGAAATGCTTGTATAACTAATTATAACTAATAGAAGAGTGAAGAAATCAGGCGATACCCGATTTCTTCACTCTTCTACTACTTTCTATGGCTAACACGGTATAACATTATACTATTACTTATAACTAATTAATATTAATACTTATACAGCTGTATATTATGTATAGATCCAGTCTGATGGCAGTTTTGGAATCAGGAATAAAATATTCCTTGAGGGCAGAGTGGTTCTTGCCTAATGGATTCCAAGTCTTCGTCAGTAGGGGAAACAAAGGTTAAAAACTCGCTTTATCTCTCCCTTCATCCACATTATAACCCACCCTTGATAAAACTTGATGGACATTTGTCTTTTTTCAACCGTACTATGTAACTATATAAAAAGTATTTAAAAAGGGTTTTAACATGAAGCAAAATCCCCGGTTGAGATCAAAGCTCGCTACAATCTGGCCTCAGTGAATAGGGAGATGGCCACACTTGCGCATCTCTACCCCATGGTCTATGGGAGTTCTGATATAGCCTAGCACACTTGCTCATCTATGTTCAGAACTGCCATACAAAAAATGGAGACAACTGCACAGGCATTGCCCTCTCCCCATTCACTCAGGCCAGCTCGTAGCTTTGAGTCGGCCTCAACAGGGGATTTTCTTCAAAGGTGCTTGAACACTAGTGGGCACAATCATTAATACAGCCTATTCCAATGAAATAGGGTGTACAAAGATGGCAGTTTTACTACTTCCTGCCTTTCACAAAGCTTGCAGCCACCTTGAAAATTAATCAGGACCCCATGATCTCACATCAGGGGTCCCGATCTGAGTGAGAAACAGTGCACAATATAGTTTCTCATTCACTTAGACACTGCGGCCGCGATCTTGCTGTTACCAGTGGGTGTCAGCTGCAATTATCAGCCACCACCTGCCACCTATGTAGCGGGATATCACCGCGACCCCACTACATAGCCCCTTAGCATTACTAGAATGTACCGATACATCCAATGTCAGTAATGGGTTAAGATAAGAAACACAACAGGGAGTGACATCACCATCCCCATCACTGCTCCATCCTGGAGAAGAAGCCAGTAACTAGAGAAGCTTGTGTATAGAAGCAGGAGATAAGAACTGCTCTAACTTTGAAGAGAAGCAAAATTAAAACAGCAATGTGTTTGGTAATAGTTTTTATTTACCTTTGCCTACGTGTTAAAAGCTAATTAATGAAACAAGCAGTATAATGTTGTACCGTGTTAGCCATAGAAAGTAGTAGAAGAGTGAAGAAATCAGGTGATACCTTTTAGAGGCTAACTGAGTATCTTTGAGGGTGAGCTTTGGAAAGTACTAGGTCTCTTCCTCAGACTTGGTGTTATACAAGAAACTGAAAATTCTCAGACTTTTTATAAACAAAAGACATGGACCTTCAAAGGATCTTAGAATTCTTAAAAATAACAAAATGCAATATAAGCAGACAAGAAAACCCCTTTAACCTCTTAACCGTCCACCGTCTTTTGACGGCAGGTATTTCAGGTCGTTATTCTGCAGTGATGTCTTTTGGCGTCACTGCAGAATAGGGGATTTGCGGCTCCTAATGCTGCAACTGCGCTAGGAACATAGCCTTTGTGAGCGCTGATAAGCAGAAGAAACCCCTGCTCCCTAGAGCTTAAAGAGAACCTGTCACATAGGTTATGCCCCCTTGCTGAGGACAGCACAAGCTAGTGTCAGACCTGCTGTTTCCAGCGCTGTGTCCCTTATTCTGTAAGATGCTGCAGTTTTTGTGTATTTAATGCTCAAATCTACAGTTTTCAGCCAGAAGAGTCATTCAAAGAGTCAGTTTTTTTTCAAACCCCGCCCATCTGAGGCTAGCCCCGCTCACCTCAACTGATAGGGCATGTTCACACAATGGATTTGAACGAGGTTATGGCCGCGGGTTCCGACGCGGTTTCCGCGTCCAAAACCACGTCCAAATCGTGCCCGGTTTATTAACATGGTTTCCTATGGGAAATCGCGTTAATATTCACACGCCGCGGGTTTGGCCGCGTGTTTGAGAACTCTCCTGTCAATTCTTGACAGGGAGTCCTCAGCGCGGCTGTCACGCGGTGCTGCCGCGCGTGTCGCCGCAACCATGGCCAACGCCCGCGCAGCAAACCGTCGTCGGGAGACGCGAGTTTGCGGCGAGGTTAGGATGAGGTTTGGCCGCGAGACCCACGGCCAAATCCGTCATGTGAACAGGGCCAAAAACCTATTACTTTGAATAGGTAGAAACATGTGCATAACTGTCACTGGGCGGGGCTAGCCTTTGGTGGGCGGGGCTAACACCTGCTCATGAATAAGATTTGAGGGGTAAATGCTCTAAAACTACAGCATCTTACAGAATAAGGGACACAGCGCTGGGAACACCAAGTATGACACTAGCTTGTGCTGTCCTCAGCAAGGGGGGAATAATCTGTGACAGGTTCTCTTTAACCCTTTGATTTCTACGGTCAGTGACCGCAGTATAATCATAGGGCTTTTCCTTGCTCTGACTGGTGATCGGACCTCCCAGTGACACGACAGAGCCTGTGAAATGGCTGTCCAGTCAGCCCTGAGGACCTAGAGTAGCCCCAGGGCTGTCTGTCTAACAAGCTAGCGATCAGGGCACACTGTGTGCTGCTCTGACTGCTGCTTGTGTCTAACTGACACCGATTATAATATATTAGCATATTTTAATGTGATAATACATTACTAATTATAAAAAAGAGCGCTATTAATTAAGTCCTTCTAACCCGAAGTACAAAGAACGCGTATTGAACGCCTGGAGAGAGAAGTGACAAGTCACTTCTATGCTGCGCTTTCGTGCCGTGGATAGTGTTAGTTAATGGGGCCGGCCCCCCTGCGCTTTAGATGTATGCACTGACCAGCGCGTAATTCTAGAACACCAGGCATATTGCGGTGCGTACAGTATGCGCCACAATGCGCTGTGTGACTATACCCTTATAAATGTGTCACGTCGTAAGACAAACTGCCTGTGCACCAAAAAAGTGTCTTATCCCCGGCACTTAGAAAATGACATGAATAGCAGAGCGAATGAAAGAAAGGGCCCGTTCACACGGCTTATTTGCCGACAATTGGCGCCGTATTCCGCGCCGGATTTGCGCTTCAATAGGGCCAATCGTCGGAGTCATTACGGTAATCCACTGCTCTCATAGAGAACAGTGGATTCCGTCGCTCCTCCCCGCTCGGCAAATCCGCCGCGGCGGGAGAAGCGACATGCACATTATTTACGGCGCGGAGGCGCCGTAAACACTGCAGTGTCTATGGGGCCGGGAGCGGCGCCCCCGCCGCGCTCCGGCCCCGCCCGCCGCCCCGTATTCACGGCGGATTTGTGCGCTCATACGGCGCACAAATCCGCCGTGAATAAGCCGTGTGAACACGGCCAAAGACACGCAGACTGGTAGTTTTTTTGCAAAATGGCAATTATTTTTGACAAAATTTATGTCTCACTCGGAAATTCATCAGATAATGGAACCCTTTTTAACCTCCAGCTGGTACTTGATGGCTGAACTATCGGGCACTCAGGGTCTCTACTGGAACCAGACCCCCAGCGGACATAACAGCGTAAGGTATTTAGAGATAACGGAAACAGTTAAACAGTAAATAGGATGGGTAACTTTTTGCACTTCGCCAGTCATGTCTCTATTAATACCCCCCTTCACCTGGAGTATAGCCGATGACCGGGTGTTCTATTTACCTATTAGACAACTCTACTTGAACACTGACACCGGATGGGGGAGATGTCTCCCCTTTTTCTCTCTCATGCACGTACAGCCTCTCGCACAAATTCTCGTAAAATTTCTTGTAAAAGTTCTTGAAAACTTCTGGAATTTCTTAATACAATAGTTGGTATGTTTTGTTTGTTTGTTTCAACTATTGATCATAGCACGGGATCGGTCATAGAGGCAGTACGGTCTGGCAATAACGTGTATTTTGGTACCCCTCATTGCTTGGAGGGATCTACAAATTACTAAGGAACATTGTTCCCCCTTATGTTTATGAATCACGGATTGTAACGCCGTAAGCCAATCTATCGTGTTAGAAAACTTTGTGGAACAAATGATGGGGGGGCTAAAGAGGCGTCAATGAGGTTTTGCCAGCAGCGGAATGGAACCAGAGTATCTATGATACCTTTGTTTTTATGCGCTGAATGACTCAATGAAGGTTATCCGGTGATAAGAGGGTCATGACTCACGCCAGACGGAGACTTAGTCCCGTCTCAAGGGGCGGGTTGGGTCTTACCGGAAAGCAAGGACACTATGAGGACACTCGGATAACCACCTTCCAATTTGTTTCAAGTGCTTCAGTACACAATGTATTTCTATGCACATCAGACTACTTGTTACTGGAAATGTTACATCTTTAGTATTATATTACTGCTGTTATGTCTAAATATTTTCTAATATGTTCCTTATTTGGAAAAATAATAAAACATGATAAAAAAAAAAAAAAAGAAAAAAAAAAAAATGGCATGAATTATCGAGGCATGAGCTGCAATACTTTTTGGCATGAGAGCTACATAAATGTGTCTTATCGTATGAATTGGCATAGACATACCACCTGAAGAGTGGAACAGACAAAAGGGTCGGTCTTGTCGGATTCTTTTTGATGCAAATGCTTTATTTCTGACTCAGTCATTTTCATGTCTGTATATGTATTTCTGAATGTAAATGAACAGAAAAGCTTTCTTGCTCCATCCACATACTCTCTGCTCAGTATAATCCCATGATGAGAAGTGTCAACAGTTTTCAAGTCTTATAGCAGTGGATTTTCAGTGAGTTCAGAGATTCTGAACAGCTACAGAATCTGCAAAAATGGACAGAGGTCCCCCAACATATAATATTAAGTGGTTCCAGGACGACCACTGTATGTTAAAACCATTGTATATTGAAATCATGTAACTAAGGAGAACTGGTAAGTGGTTCCAAAGCCCAAAAATATCAACCCGACGTAATACAAAATAAGAATTAGGGTATGTTCACACTGGTAATTTCGGCAGCATTTCGCCATGTATTTACGCTCTAATGCGGGCGAGATGCGTGCCGAAATTACGGTAAACCATAGCTCTCATAGAGAACTATGGATTACGCCTCCTCTCCCCGCTCGTACAATCTGTATTGTACGTGCGGGGAGATAAGTAACATGTCAATTACTTGCGGCGAATATGCGCCTCGAGTAATGCATGTCTATGGAGCCCCTCCGCTCCTCGGAAGTACGCGCTGATCAGCGTGAGCTCCCGAAACACACGATGTATTGCGCCGCATACTGTACGTGCCGCAATACATCGTGTGAACATAGCCTTAAAGTAAAAGAGGACAGCCAATACACGTTATGCAAGTCCTTATATACAACATCCAGCTATAACACGGTATAGTGCAGTAGCACAGGATGCCACAATATGTTATAAAATTCTAAAAAAAACATAGAAACACAACTCATAGCAGCGCTCGCCAACTCCCACATATCCTGACATCTTGCAGCTGGGAATGCAAAGTAATTTTGTCTGTACAGCCACAATGCCTGGTAATTACAATAGATTATGTCCTACTAAACATTGACTAGTCATAACATTAAAACCACTGATAGGTGAAGTGAATAACATTGACAACAGCATACGTCAAGATGTCGGATAGATTAGGCAGCAAGTAAATCAGTTCTTGAATTTGATGTGTTGGAAGCAAGACAAATGTTAATGTGTAAGGATCTAAGTGACTATGACGAGAAATAGATTGTGATAGACCGTATACACACCAGGAGATTCTGCAGCGTGTTCCTCCCAAAAGTATTCCAAGGACAGATAACCAATAAATTGACGGCAGGATCGCGGATGTCCAAAGCTCATAGATGCACATGGGGCTTGAGAGCTAGCCTATCTGGCCTGATGCCAGAAAAGAATTTACTGTAGCACAAATTGCTGAAAAATGTTCTACTAAAGGGGTTTTCCCACTACAATGATTAGCTTCCAACATCTAGGGACAAGTAGTTGACGACTTTTTCTATGTACATCAGTCTTTTGATTTTACTTTGGTCATGAGACATAAGATTTTATCTGCACACGGCTATATATTGTTACCTGACCATAACTCTGCTATCTGATTAGAGCAGAAAGCAGATAGTGAGATCACCATGGTCAGAGTCAGCAGACTATCTCTAACAAGATTAGCTCTTGTTTACAGATAAGCAATTGTTTTCACTTCTCAGAGCACATGTAGCTTCTGTTTACTGAAGAGTAACTCTCCTGCACTGCTCCATGTAATATCTCAGCTAGTTAAAGATAAGCTTAGTATGCTGATCACCCACAGCCTGACAAGATCAGAATGAAAGAAAAGCTGGCTGTGACTGTGCAACTGCTTGGTGAGAAAACCCCTTTAAATAGGATGGTAGGAGGTAGAACACACAATGCACCACAGTTTGCAATTTATGATACAATATAGCAGCAGATTGGTTGGAGTGCTTATGCTGACCACTGTCCACCATCTAAAATGCAAACATTGAGCACAGCAGAATCAGAACTGCAGCTATAGGTATAGGTGGCCTGGTCTAATAAATCATGGATTTGCTTATATCAAGTGGACAGGTAAGTGCACATGTGTTGCAATATATATGGTATTCATGTGGTTGTTCCTTTCACGAGTACCTCCTATCTAAACGTTGCAGACCAAGTCCAGACCAAGTGGCAGCAATATTCGCCAAATGACCTATTTCACCACGTTAATGCGCCCAGCCACTGCCGAGATCATTCCAGAATGGTTTTCAGAACAAGATGAAGAGTTTAACCCCTTACCAACATTTGACGTACCCATATGTCATAGTCCGGAAGGGGTTCCCACAATTTAATGTTTGGGTACGTCATGGAGACCTTGCAAGCTCACAAGTGGCGCTCACAAGATCGCGTCATGGGACCAGCGGTATATTACCGCTGGCTTCATGCTGCATCACCCTGCCTACTCCAGCCTCGGGTGATTAACTCCTTAGCTTCCGCAACATATTACAATGTATTACAGCTCCTTCTGCCTTCCGTCGGTGCAGCAGAGGCGATCATGCTGCAGTTGTCTCCTCTCTGGACAGCCCAGGAGTGTAATACACATTTCCGGGCTGTTTATGAAGTCACCATGCCCTACACTGCATTGTGGCCATTGCCGAGCCGGCTGACCAACAGTTGCCATCGGGCGCATTCACACGGCACAGGACAAATACCGGCCGGTAATTGTCCTGTTTTGCGCCCGTCCCCGTGGCCGTGGGGGGGACGGCTTTTCTCCGCGATGAGTGGAGAAGAGCCCTCCCCCCTCCCATTGAGAAGCACAAATTCCGTCCGGTTTTCGGATGGAAGATTGTGCTTGCTCAATGTTTTGCTGCCGGGCGGAAAACCCGTGCAGTGGGGACTGCTGCACAGGTTTTCCATAGAGCACCATTGTGCTCATTTTCGGCCGGTTTTTCAGGTGGTCTGAAAAACCGCAAACCGGCTGAAAAACCGGCCGAAAACCCGTGCAGTGGGGACATGGCCATAGAGACCAGTATACATTAGCAATGCTGTGTACTGATCTCTATTGTATCAGTGATCTGGGGATCACTAATACAAATCCGCTATGGGGAATGTTAAAAAAGGTGAAAAAGTTATAAATTATTTATATATATATATATAAATATATATTAATATATATATATATTTATAAAAAGTGAAAGCACAAAAAACGAAAGATAAAATAGAAAAATGTACACCACCCTTTTCCCCTTTACAAACACCAATCGGCCCAAAGAAAGATCAAAAATAAAATACACATATTCGTTCTCCACGTGCATAATGACCTACCCTATAAATCTGTCATGTTAATTAACCCGCACGATGAACGCCGTTAAAAAAAAAAAAAGTCACAGAACTGACTGAATTGTTGTTCATCCCGCAGCACATAAAAAGCGATCAAAAAATCATATTAAAGGAAAAGTGGTGCCAATTAAAACGTCAGTTCACCACGCAAAAAAAAAGCCCTTACACGTCTCCGTATACGGTAAAATAAAAAGTTATGTCTATCAGAAGACAGCGATGCATAAATATTGTTTTACACAATAAAAACACTTTTTTTTTTTAAAGTGCTTCAACATAAAAAAAACTATATAAATTGGGTATTGCTGTAATCGTATCGACCCACAGAGTAAAACTAACTTGTCACGGGTACTGACTAGGATTGCAGTATTTTCTTCACTCTGCCTTCCAAAAAACAGATTTAAAAGCGATCAAAAAGCCTTGTTCCCCAAAACACAATTTTTTATAAACGCATTTCTATTATGTAAAAGTAATGAAAAATAAAAAACTATATAAAATTTATATAATTGCAATTGTACCAACCCACAAAGTAAAGTTATCCTGTCATTTACAATGCACGTAAAAATGAAGCACAATAAACAATGGCAGAACTGCGTATTTTTCCCCTCATTTTCGTGGCCCAATGCTAAAAAAAAACAAAAAAACTATGGAACACCAGTGCACCCAAAATGCACAATACACTCCTTGATGAGATCAATGATGGATGTTGAATCCAAGATGGGGAAACTTCTAGAAGGTTTCAACTGTTCTGGTACTTTGGGGGCTTTGCAAATGGGACATGGCCCCACCAAAATCTGCGTTTCAAAAGCCAAATAGCGCTCCCTGCCATGTGCCCAAACAGCAGTTTACACCCACATATTGCTGAACTTCGAACAAATTGCGTTATACAATTTGGGGTGCTTTTTTTTTCCAGGATTCCTTGTCAAAATTTTCAACTAAAATTGCATTGTCGGAAAAAAAAATTTTTTTTTTACATTTTCAGAGCCTAACGCTAAAAAAAAATTTGTGAAACACCTGTGGGGTTGATATACTCACTGCAACCCTGGAGGGTGTTTATTAATTTTTAGCCCCTTAGGGCGTCCGCAAACCTGTAACGGGGCCTAAATAAAATTGTAATGTAACCCCAGAGTCCACTAGGTGTTCCTCCTATTCTGAGGCTTGCAGTTGAACCAAATAGCGCACTAGGGCCACATATGGGATATCTGTAAAAACAGCAGAAGTTGGAGAATTGATGTTGAGTTGCACTTTCCTGGTCACATCTACTGCGTTTCAGTGAATAATGGCTAAAAATTGTAAATCTGCAAAAAAGTCAAATTTAGGAATTTCACCTCCACTTTGCTTTAATAGCTGTGAAATACTTAATGGGTTAATAAACTTCCTAAATGCTGTTTAGAATACTTTAAGGGGTGTGGTTTCTTAGATGGGGACATGTATGGGTGTATCTAACATACAGGCCCCTCAAAGCCACGTCATGACTAAACTGGTCCCTAAAAAAAATCTTGATAATGTGAAAAATTAATACTAAATTTCGAAGCCCCCTAATGTCATGAAAGAAAAAGACATTTAAAAAATGATGCCAACTCACAGTAGACATATGGTAGATGCTAGTTATAAACTATTTTGAGTGGAATAACTATCTGTCTTACATGCAGAAATGTTTGAACTTTGAAAATGACAAATTTATTCACATTTTCATGATATTTCGATATTTCTCACAAATAAACAAGGATTGTATGTACCAAAATTTCTTAATAAAAGCACTATGGCGACATGTATGAACGGCTCTGCGTCAGATATCTGGTCTATTTATAGGCCAATATCCAGCACAGCCCCGTTCATACATTTTCAAATCTCCCACACGCCACTCCGGGGCGCATTACATTTACATTTATATTTATAGCTTCGCTACGGCATTTCTGGGCGCATTACAGTCGGAACAGGTAAACCACTTTCAAAGTGGTAAACCTGATCTCAACTGTCGCCCGAGCGCTGGAATGCGACTGATTTATGACCTGCAGTAGAGCAGGTTCATAAATCCGGCGCATTCTATGCCCTTTTTCCCAAATTTCATGCATCTCGCCAAATGTGTCACGAGAAAACAGTCTCTGAATCACATGGATAGGTAAGGGTGCGTTCACACGGCAGTGAACAAATACCGGTCGGTTTACCCGGCCGGTATTTGTCCTGTTTTGCGGCCGCAGGGGGGGCGGCCGTCTTTTCTCCGCGATGGGCGAAGAAGATCCCTCCCCCTCCCATTGAGGTGTTCATATTCCGTCCGGAAACCAGACGGAAGAATGAACACGCTCAATGCTTTTTGAGCGGCCCGCAGGTGGAAAAACCGCCAGGCAGAAAACCCATTCAGTGGGGACTGCTACACGGGTTTTCCATAGAGCACAATTGTGCTCATTTTCGGACGGTTTTTCAGGCGGTCTGAAAAACCGCAAACCGGCTGAAAAACCGGCCAAAAACCCGTGCAGTGGGGACATGCCCTAAAAGTGTCAAAAAGTTATTGTCACATAAAGTGACACGTCAGATTTTAAAAATGAGGCTCTGTCAGGAAGGTCAAAACTGACTGCAGTGTTAAGGGGATAAGGTGTTGACATGGCCCCTACATTTCCCACATTTCAATCCAATTGAGCATTGACAAGTTGTGGTGAGGAAAAACAACTCTCAATCATGGCGGCCAAACCTTACAACACAGGGTCCGTCTACATGGCAAATATTTCCTCTAAGAAATCCTTGCGGATTTGGATTTTAAAAACCGTCAAAATCTGTCATAGAAAATACGAGTTGTAATCCACACTGGGGAGATTTCAAAACGGTCATTTTTAAAAGAAATTTAGAACATGCTAAATTATCCTCCATATTTCAAGTGGAAAAGGCGCCCCAAACATTTCTATGACGGATCCGCATAGAGAGGAATGGGACTTGTTTTTTGACTGTGAATCTGGCAGAAAAAAGGTGACTTAAAATTCACATCAAAAACTGTGTGAAAATACTCACGCTTTTAAGATTCATAATCCGACAATTATTTTAACATTTGATGTGTGGATGTATCTTTACAGGGCTGCTAAGGGTATGTTTACACGGGCAAATTTCGGTGCACGTTTCGCATCATATTTGTGCTCCGAAATTACGGTAATCCATAGTTCTCAGAGAAATATGGATAACGTCTCCTCTCCCCACTTGTACAATACGAACGTATTGTACGCGTGGGGAGATAAGTGACATGTCAATTACTTGTGGCGAACACAGGCCGCACGTAATGACTGTCAATGGAGCCGGCGGGCTGTCAAACCTCCCCCCCTTCTCTCCCCCCGTGGGAGTACACGCTAATCAGCGCGACTCCCAAATCACCCGGTGTAATTGCGGCCGTACTGTACGCGCTGCAATTACGCCGTGTGAACATAGCTTAACACCTTGGAGCCAGATACCGCAGGGTACCTAAATAAGTCCGGTGGAGCCCTTGCCTCGATAAATCAGAGCGGTTTTTCGGCACATGCAGTACTTACACATCCTTGTGCTTGCTGAAGCTTCAATCCAAGAACAAACTTCATTATTGCACCAGGTCAATAACTTCTGCTTATTTCAGGTGTTTTTACAGTCTTAATATTGTGCTTTTGGGGGGGATCTATAGTACTTGGAATCTTACCTTTGTCTCAATTGACTTGGAAGAAGCTTTCTTAGAGTCAGTCTTTGACAAAGTGGCATCGGCCAAGTGGTAAGCCACGGTCACCAGAAGCAGAGCAATCAGAAGCTTCATTGTTTCAGACTTGATTCACTGCAACAAGAATACGAGGACAGTGACACAGCAGATACAAAGCAGAGCCCTGATTTTTGCTATTGGAGTGTGGGAGGGAGCCTGGCACAGTGCTGGAGGCAATGTCTGCCCATCTAGACCCTTCATTGCTACAAGCAGTGGCTATTTCTATACAGAGCGATAGGAGAGGAAAACAGGGACACAGATCTGACCTACCATGCATGTGCAGCAAGTATTGTGTGCCTAAAAATCTGGATTCTTCTTACCTATTATATATACATATTGTAACTGCAGGAGATTGGGCAAAAGATGGAGGTTACCCTATGCTGCTAGATGTAGCCATACACTCTGCAATTGTCACAGACTTCCTCTCATAGCGTTACCAGCTTGTTTCACAACACTGTCATCCAACACGAACTATAGGGGTATGTTCACACGGGCTAATTTCTGCACGCATTTCGCGTCGTATTTGCGATCTAATACCGGCGAGATGTGTGCCGAAATTATGGTAATCCATAGTTCTCATAGAGAACTATGGATTACGCCTCCTCTCCCCGATCGTATTGTACGCACGGGGAGATAAGTGACATGCCACAGGCAACGAATGTCTATGGGGCCGACGGGCTCCCCCTCCCCCCCGCGTCGCGGGAGGACGCGCCTATCAGTGCGACTCCCAAATTACCCGGCGTAATACAGCACGCCCCGCAATTACGCCGTGTGAACATAGCCTAAGGGTATGTTCACACGGTGGAATTGGGCGTGCATTTCGCCACGTATTTCGGCGCATACTGCACTTCCTACGCGGTGAGATACGTGCCGCAATTGCGGTAACCAATAGCTCTCATGGAGAGCTATGGATTACGCCTCATCCCCCTGTGCGTACACTCCGATCGTATTGTACGTGCGGGGAGATAAGTGGCATGTCAATTATTCGCGGTGACTATGCACCGCGAGTAATGCATGTCCAGCGCGACCCCCAAAACACCCTGGCGTATTGCGGCGTGTGCTGTACGGCCGCAATTATGCCGGGTGATTTGGGAGTCGCGCTGATACGTGCATACTCCCGCGGTACGGGAGGGCCGGCAGCCCGCCGGCCCCATTGACACGCATTACTCGCGGCGCGTATTCACCGCAAGTAACTGACATGTCACTTTTCTCCCCGCGCATACAATACCATCCTATTGTACGAGCGGGGAGAGGAGGCGTAATCCATAGTTCTCTATGAGAACTATGGATTACTGTAATTTCGGCGCGCATCTCACTCGCATTAGAGCGCAAATACGACGCGAAACGCGTGCCGAAATTTGCCTGTGTGAACAAACCCTAAGAGTCTGTTTGCACAGCATTTTTTAGATACGTGTTAGGATATGTTTTTTGGACCCAAACCCGTATCTAACAATGTTCATGTGTGCCTGCATTACTTTCAATGTAAAACACGTATCGGCATTCAGACAATATGTATTTTACATATGTCTTTGTGACGCGTTTAAAGGACATGACCTGTCAATTCTTGATCCGTTTTACGTATCACAAACTCTATTTGAAACTATAGGGTATGTTTCTGTGGTACGGAAAACGTATCCAAACGCGTAGCACACTTTGGGTACGTGCTTGGATACGTTTTACGCAATCACGTTCCTGATATCCAAGAAGAAACGGTTGCTGCCTGTAGTTGGCTGCATGGTCACCTGAACAATGATATCATTAGCCGGGGCCGGTGGCAGTGCAAGATGAGTGGGTTTAACCACTCCCTGACAGCCGGTCATAATAATATGGCTCTTCGTTTTTTCTTCCCCGCCTTCCAAGAGCCATAACTTGCTATTGACCGTACCATGGGAAACCGAAAAAAAATTCTAAGTGGGGTGAAATGTAAAACAAAAAATACTTGGGCCATGTTTGCGGTGGTTCAGTTTTTAAGGCATGCCCTCCCTGGTGTAAATTATGTCTCATCTGTATTCTGCAGGTCGATACGATTCTGGGGAGATGAAATATGTAGGGTTTTTGTTGTCTAAGTACTGTACTTCTAAAAAATGTAAACATTCTCTATTTCTTAAATTTGTAACTTTTTGGGCTTCCCCCATGGACCTAAAGAGGGTGCATTTTCACGGCCTGAAGTGTAGTATTTATTGGTTCCATTTTGGGATAGATGCAACTTTTTATTCTAATTTTTAGGGGATGTGAAATGACCCCCAAAAATGCAATTTTGCCGTTTTGAATCTTTTTTCTTGCACGATGTTCAGCGTACGGGATAAATGATGTTATATTTTTATAGATCAGACTTTTATGGATGCAACGATACCAATCATGTGTAACTTTTTATTTTTTTAAAATGACAAAATGGGGTGATTTGGACTTTTAATATATTTTAATTTTTTTTTATACTTATAATAGATTTCTTTTTTACACTTTGACCACTAGGGGGCTCAATTGTCTATGTATCCTTCTACATTGTGTAAACAATACAGAAGGGTGTACAAAGGTGGTGGTTCTACAAATTCCGACCTGGGACAGAAATTAATAGAAAAGAAAACATGGTGGCTATGGGATCCTTCATTAGGATTCCAGCTGCCATGCTAGTGCCATGGGAGTGCCAAATGGAGTAAGGAATGGGTTAATCAACAGGGATCAGAGTCAGCTCCATTCCCTGCTGTTAGCTGAAACCAGCCTTATATGCAGCAGAGTTAATGAGTAAGTCTGCTGCACAGGAACTTACTGACACCATATCGTACCCATTTGTCGTGTGTCAGTAAGGGATTAAAAGGCGAGTTGGGTTTTCTTCTCCTAGTCCTTTCCCAGATTTGCAATCCTGTATCGTAAATAAATGAAACAGTCTAACTTTTTTCATCAGCTGATATCTTAAGGGGTTGTTCCACTACAAAGACTAGCTTTAAACATGTAGGGAGCGGTAAATAAAGACTTTTTCCATATACATAGCTTTGCTTATTTAGCTTTGTTAAGGAAATAAAAGATTTTATCTGCTCTGAGTGCACACAGGTTTCTCCAGGTTGCCGTCCTTCTCTCCCCTTTTCTTTCTGTTCTTTGTCTTATCTGGTAGCAGGGAGTGACATCACCACAGGTCAGCAAACAGGACAGAGGCAGCTTGAGAACAGAGTATGTTATCTCTAACAAACAAATTACTTGTTTACCTTGAGCTCTGAAGCTCTCTGCTCTATAGATAACATCTCCTGATCTCATGTGCGTGCAATTAAAAGAGCTGGGAATACAGAGCTGATATGCTAATCATTGCTGTAGACTCACCTACAGCCTAACCAGGAAGAGACAGGAAGCATGAATCCAAAACTGCTTGTGGCTCTGTGAAACAGACAACCCCTTTAAGGTGGCACCAGACAAGTTACATTATCATCATCTCAGTCTATGCAGATTGGTAAACGATCCTTGAACATCACTTTCATTTAATCCTCCACACTCCACGATTGCGTTTCTTTAGCCCCTTGTAGCCTTGTTTCCTTAGTTAGCTGTTAGTGCTGGTTTCAGTTGACTCCTTAGGCTGAGGAGATGCATGATATAATTAAAGGGGTTGTTTCACTACATTTATTCCTCTTACCTCAGTCCTGTTTTCTTGGTTTCACTTTGAATTCAGGGGTGTGTTTACTAGCTTCCACTAGACTGCAGTAGAAGCAGGTCTGTAGCTATAGCAACCATGTAGATGGGCCTTTAGAGATAACTGACTCTATTCTCAAACTGTAAGCCATGCTATGGCGTCACTCCCTGCTCCTGCTCTCAGATAAGAAAAACAGCAGAAAGAGAAGAGGAGAGCAGGTCAGAAACCTGTAGAAACCTGTGCGCACTCAGAGCAGATAAAATCTCTCATCTCCTCAACAAAGCAAAATAAATAAAGCAAAATATTTGGGGAAAAGTCTTCATTTACCGTTCCCTACATGTTTAAAGCTAATCTTTGTAGTAAGACAATTCCTTTAAACATTGTTTTATGCCATATCTAGGATTTAAAAAAGGCTTCTTCTAAGTGCTCCAGAATTTTTGCCAGGTTTTGTAGCTATCTTTGATGAAACTGCAACTTAAATGGGGTGCTCTCACCCTGCTGTTTCACAGAGCTTCCCCTTCACGGCCAGCTTCAGGCCCTAACTTTCTGTTCAGGCTGTGGGTGGTTCTACTGCAGTGGATGGCTTATCAGCTCTGCTATTCCCAGCTGATCCTGTTCGAGGGATATCTTGTCTAGGGCGAGAACAAACTAAAAGTCATACTTGTCTGGCTTGGTGGGCTGCTCCAACCTATACTTATTGAGTTGGCCCGCATTCATATATAATGGCTATGGCCACCTCTAGATCTTTATCGGTTTTCAGCCTCAGGACGTAATCAACATTGTCCCCATTCACTTACAACAAAGTTCTTGATAATAGGAATTTCAATTGCCAAACAATCATTTTAAGGGTCATGTCTCCAAATTTGCAGAGAGAGCGGTGTTGAAACCAGCCCATAAGTGGTTTTAAAACGGGTATTCCCATCACATTGATTAGCTTTAGACTTGCAGGCACAGATAAATTAAGATGATTACCAAATACATTGCTGTTCTGATTTTGCTTCATTTCAGAGTTACAACAGCTCTTATCTCCTGCTATACAAGCTTCTCTAGATGTCGACAATCTGTCTCGAGGCAGCGCACTCAGCTGTACTTGAAACTCACCGATTTCAACCACCTCTCCGTTCAAAACAGAGAGGCTTCAGGGCTTGTTCTATCGATATGCCATCAATGTCTCAAGTGGGAATAGCCATTTAAAGGGGTTGTCTCACTACAAGGATTGCTGCTTTTTATGTTAAAGATCTTGCAAAAACAAGTCACTTTGCAATATATGTCCATTAACTGTATTCTACCTATTCTGAGATATCCCCTCTTGTATGGGCTGCATCAGCTCCTCAAGTCGCTATAGTTACAGACCTGTTTGATCTCTTCTGATAGGCTGCCAGCACTGGTTGCTATAGCTACAGACCTGGCTTCTACTGAAACCTAGTAGAAGCCATTAAACAAGCCCCTAAATTCAAAGTGAAAACAAGAAAACAGGACTGATGTAAGATGAATCCATGTAGTGAGACAACCCCTTTAAGTCCAAGCGAATGAGACAGCGAATAAAGGGGTTTTACCACAAGAACGTGGACAGCAAAATGGGCAGGGCTTTTGCAAACCCTTTCTGAAAAAGACCATTTCCAGAAGGAACAAGGGTGTTCCCAGGCAGGGTATGGGCATTTTTTGGTGGGGTATGGATGTTTCCTGTGGGTGGGATTAAAATCCCCTGCACTAGTCACTCACAGCTAGCTACAAGCCGACCGTGCACGTGAATAAGGAGGGCGGCAGTTGTGGCTGTCCTCCCCATTCACTTCTATGGGAGCTTCCGAATATAGCCGAGTGTGTGCGCTCACCTATGTTCCAGAGGTCCCATGAAAGCTGAGCTCCGATTGGTTGATTTGGGTAACAAAAACAGTTTTACAGATAGACAATTTTGATAAATGAGGCCCAGTGTCTGCACCCGACCTACCAGGCCACATTCTGGGCAGAGATGCATCTCATTGCATTTAACCAGCTCCTGACTGGGCTGTTCCTCCCCTCTTCCTGAATTAGCTCCTTCTCTCCAGTATACTCAGGTTTGAATGCTGTAAAACGTTCTCATTCGACTAATTGTTTCGCCTGTGATACATAAGGATTTATTTTTATGTAATTTTTAATCTTTACAGGTTTTTTTTTTAAATAATATAAAGGAAAATGAAAAAAAAATAAAGTTTGTCACGTTTTTATTTTATTTTTTAACAGCAAAAGCGGCACTAAAATTAGCTTTATAATTGTGTTACTTTGGCATCACAGATATCTAGATTGAAGTTACTGGATCCTTGGGAATGGGACTAAAAGTAATGGTTTGTGCTGTGAAGTTGGTTTTATTCAATATATATATATATATATATAAAATTATATTATATTATTATATATATATGTGTGTGTTGTTTTGAATTGTTTTTTTTTTTTTTAGCACATAATGTGACCCTACAAAGTCAGAAAAAATCCACTGGGGGGCAGTTTTAGATCGTTTTTAATTAGGTAACACGGGCTGGTTTATAAGCCCGTTACTGAGGCAATAGATAGGAAATATATGCCCTGAAGTCACCGCAAAGCTGAACGGGATCTAATAAGACCCAAAAGCATCTGCAGTTGCCGAGTCCTGGCGATCACAAGATCTGCATATTACACTCTTAAAAACCGGATAACAGCAAGACGGTCTGTTGCCCATAGCAACCACAGCTCAGCATTCCTTTTTCCACAGCAGTATAAGAAATTAAAGCGGAGCGCTGATTGGTTGCTATGGGCAACAAGTGCAGCTATACATCAAGACATTTGATAAATGAGGCGCAATGTTTTTGCCGGGGCCTTGCATTTTTTTTCACATCTAAAAAATATCCATATGGCAAAAAATCTAAGCCTCGGGTATAAAAAACTGCCACACAAAAGCCTTGTTGCCCATAGAACCAAATTTCAGGGGCCCTTTCATTTACATTGCTCTAAAAAAAATGGGGGGCGCTTGATTGGTTTTTGGGGAAACAAAGTCAGTTTTAGACCTAGATAGTTTTCATACATGTCCCCCTCGTGCAGATATCGGACGCCCATTGTCTGCACAATTCATGACTGGAAATCTTTACATATAGTTTTCATGAGAATTTAGAATAGGGGACATTACTCATAGACAAAACTGAGCCATCACCAGCATGCACACAACACACAGACCCGCAGACACAGGGTATCACATCTGCTCCAGTATACTAAAGGGAAATACTGGGTGGAGGGAAAGTCTTACACTGGCGCAGAATGTCAGTCAGTAAGAAGAGCACAGCGACTGCTGCAAACACAGGTAGCAACTTTCCATGTGTCAGACAAAGCAGCACTTCCGGGATACTAACCTGACTCACTGGACACCTCACTGTCTGCTTCTAATAAAGTTTCAGAAGAAAAAAAAATCGTCAGTTCCGCCCTCAACCTGCAAACAGTAAGGGCAGCGAGGAATAGAATGGATAGTATGACGTAAGGGGGCGGGCTTAACATGTGACCGGATTCTAATTGGTTCTCTGGCGTTTCCATCAAGTCACGTGACTCCGCTGCTGTTTGGTAGTTTTTGGGCAGGAGCAAGCTCTTACGGGGGCTCCTGGGCCACTGATTGTAGGGAGAACTGCAGAAGAGAAGTCCTTACCCATTAACCAGTCATAATAATGTGGCTCTTGTTTTTTAATACCCACCTCCCATGACCCACAGTTTTTTTAATTTTCCACCTGCCTAGACAAATGAGGGCTTTTATTTTGCAGCACAAAAATGATTACAAAGGTTCTTCATTTTCACCATAGAATATACTGGGAAACCGCAAAGTGATTCGAAGTGGGACAAAATAAGAAAAAAATCGTACTTATGCCGTGTTTGGGGGGGTTCACTCCTCGGTATAAAAGAGCATTACAGCCCTTTTCTGATGCAAAACCTTTTTTTTATGTTACCATGGGTTTTGCGGGCTGAAGTGTAGTCTTTATTGGTACCAGTCTGGAATAAATGTGACTTTTTTGATCACTTTTATTCCAATTTTTAGAGGACATGAAGTGAAAAAAAATCAATTTTGGCGACTGGAATTTGTTTTCTTCTACAGTGTTCAGCGTACGGGAAAACTGATGTGATATTTGAATAGATCAGACTTTTACAGATATGGCAATAGCAATTATACGTAATTTTAAAAAAAAATTGTAAAATGGCAAAAGGGGGTGAACTGAACTTTTAATATTTTTTTTATCGGGCAGCCCCCGACTTAATCGTTCGATTACATACGCCCCCTAGTTAATCGGAGATTATGGGGCGTGGGTGCTTTTCAACACTGAGCCCCGCCCATGATAAAAGTGCCAGCACGCCACAGTGCCATGGATACGGACTTAGGTGAAATTTCTAAAAAAGGGCACAGCAGCAAAACAAATGTAAAAAACTGTTCCCTGCACTACCCAAAACTAAAAATTATTTTTTTTTTTGCTAGAATTACTTTTTAATAAATATACATTTTCCGTCTTAATACAAATTCAATTAAGAAAAAAACCTACAGCCCCTATCCGTTTGAAACCCCGGGGGACGTCGTATTTTTAAAGGGGGTGTTCTGGGCCCTAATGTGTCTTTTACCCGTCGGGTTATGGAAAAATATAGAAGCTAAGATTCCTACTGATCTCCTGGACACTCCCGTTTACTCCCGGCAGTCGCGACTGAACGTAAGTATGATTCTTAGCTTTTATTTTTACTCATATCCCAACAGAACATTCTTAAGACCCAAGCACCCCATAAAAAATGTATGTATTTTTTTTTACTTTAACATTGAGTCCCCAGGGTATTTTCCCATACGGGGCGCAATTGTTAATATAGCCTATTGCATTGCATAAACATTCACTTAGAAACAGGGGAGTAACTACAGGGATAGCAGACATAGCAGCTGCTACGGGGCCCGGGCTGTATTAATGCTATTGGTAATGTTGATCTGGGTATAGTGGGATTTGTCTGGTAGCAGTATGATGGTGAAATTATGGTGAGGTGTTCACTTCATTTATTAGTGATTGCATGACTAAGAGGTTTGGTAAATGTTCGTGGTCGGGAGTGGGGGGGGGGCATTTAAAAATTGCTATGGGGCCCAGGCCTTATTAGCCCCCGCTTGAAAAACAGTATAATCACTGCAGGCATCTAATGGTTGAACAGAGGATCAAACTGGCCCTATCTCTGTGTTGAGGGGTGCCCCGCTGTATTTTGCGCGAAACCGACCCCGGTTATGGAGGGGGGGCCTCAGTGAGTGAGCCGACTCCATACTCCATTAACACTGCCATGATGCACCTAGATGTCACGGTGTGTTAAGGGGTTGTCCACCTCATAAAAAAGTCATTTAAATAGCTCCAAGGCCCCAGGTAAAGTGTAAAAAAGTTATACGCATCTTTCTTGTTCATCAGTTCCAACTCCGCGCGTCTTCTGTTGGCACACTGTCGCTTTCGAACGGGGACCTCACCACTGTGGCCACTGCAGCCGTTACGTGCCCATATCTTGCCCTGGAGCCATGAGGTGGACAACCACTTCAACCTCTTTGTGACCGGGCTGCTTAACCCCCGTAAAAGGGGTTTCCATTTTTTTTAAAAACCACGTCATCTGGTCGGGGAGGTTCTAAAATAGCAACAAAAAAAAAACGGTCCCTTTTAACCCCTTAAGGGCCAGGCCTTTTTTTTTGGTGACACGTTCGTTTTTCCCTCCTCGCCTTCTGAAAGCCATACCTTTTTTTTATTTTTCCACCTACATACACACATGAGGGCTTTTATTTTGCGGGACAAGTGTACTTTCTAATGGTGTTATTCACTTACTATGGGAATTTACTGGGGAAACCCCAAAAATTCCAAGTGGGACAAATTGTGAAAAAAAACGTATTTTTCGCCATGTTTTTTGGGTGTTTTGCTTTTACGGCGTTCAATCTTCGGTAAATATAATGTATTATCTGTATTCTACAGGTTGTTATCCGGCAATATCAAACATGTAGGGTTTCCGTTATGTTTTGGTACCGTAAAAAAAATTCCAAACATTATCTATTTTTGTAATTTGCGCCATGGCGCCATTTTGTGGGGACCAATAACTTTTTGTACTAACACCTATGGACGTCAGTGAGGGGGCATTTTTTGCGGGCTGAAGTGTACTTTTTATCGCTAGCATTTTTGAAAGCATGCGACTTTTTTGATCATTTTTATTCCATTTTTTGAGTGACATAAAATGACCAAAAAAAAGCAATTTTGGCGTTTGGATTTTTTTTTCTTCTTTCGGTGTTCAGCGTACGGATAAATGATGTTATATTTTTATAGATCTGACTTTTTTGGACGCGGCGATACCAAATATGTGTAACTTTTTTATTATTTTAATGATTTTATTTGTAAAATGGGGATGATTTGAACTTTTAATACTTTTTTTGTACTTAAAACTTTTTTTTTTTTTTTACTTTAACAGTCCCCCTATGGTGCTTGACCACTAGGGGGCGCGATTGTTAATACAGCCAAATGCTTTTGCATAGGCAATGCATTAGGGTGTACAAAGATAGCGGTTTCCCCACTTCCTGTCTACGGCCGGAAATGGGGCAAACCGGGAAATGTAAGTGACGGGAGCCTTCACAAGGCTCCCCACCACCGTGTCCGGTCGTCGGATCGGCGCAGTCAGACGCCGTGTCCATTTTTGCCGCGGTCTCTGACGAGTTAAACAGCGCCAGCGGGCGGAGCCACCCGCCGGCGCTGTTACTGTCGGGTGTTAGCTGCGATGTGCCGCAAAACACCCGGCGTGGCATGGGGGTCGCCGAGCGATCCCCCTGCAAAGCCCCTTAGCGGCCCTGGGACGTACTCATACGTCCAGGGTCGTTAAGGGGTTAAACATGCTCAGTTCCCACACCACTGCTCCCAGTGCTCGCCGCCATCATGTTACAAGCTGCAGTAGTCTCTTGCCTAATCTACATCACGTAACCGATGAAGCCTATGATTTATGACAGTGTCATGTGACCACTGATCGTGACAGAGCAGTTTAAAAAAGTGAGTTTTTTATTTTATAAACTCCACAACCAGTTGACAAAGTTTTGAAAAAAAATGTTAAAAAAACCCTTTAAATTTTGTAATTGTGTCTAATTGTGACAAATAAGTCATCCCTGCCTTTCCTCTGCCCCCGACAGCCGACTCGACAAGCTGCAGTGTCTCTGTGGAACGTCATCGTAGAGTCAGTTGGGAACCACCCAAAGTCTTCGGCTTGTGTGTGGTCCGGAACTGGTTAGGGTTAGTTCACACGGTGTCTTCAAGGCGTAAAGCAGTGCATACTGTACACCTGGTGTTTCTAATACACTTTGTACCGGCTCACATTGATTTTCACTTTCCCTGGCATGTCACTTCTTTCTCCCAGCGCCCAATAAGCGCCAGGGAAAACGGCAGGTAATCATTGCTCTCAAGGATAGCTATGAATGACCGTATTTGTGGGCCGTGTTTCGGCCGCATTGCAGCGTAATTATGCCCACAAAAACAGCATACTAATACTGTATATTATGTTAATACCGTATGGCTAGGTTCACACGGTGTATTTGCAGGGCGTAATTACGCCCCGCAACTACGCCGTGTGGCCGGGGGGGGGGTCCGGCACCTCGCCGGCCCATAGACTATCATTACTAGCGGCGTATATACGCCACTAGTAATTCACATGTCACTTATCTCCCCCCCCGCCGTATTCGCCGAGCGGGACAGGAGAAGTAATCCATAGTTGTCTATGAGAAATGTGGATTACCGTAGTTAACTAGGACATTTTCAGCCGTTAATTTGTGCACTTTCCCGGGGAGTAATTACGGAATGAAATCGTTCCCGTTTTAAGCCGTGTGAAAAAGAATGGTTGTTGATGTTGTTGAATTCTGTTTACTTGGCAACTATTGTCTAAAAGTGCTGTTTCAGTTTTAAACAGAATCTATGTTATTGTTTTATAGAATGTATAGTTTTTCCAGTGTACTTTCCGTATCAGTTTTTGAATATTTAGGATGTCTGCTTGCTGTCATTCAATGGGAATCTTCAGTCTGTTTTGGTCAAATGATAAACACAAGACTACAGCACTGACTACAGTCGAGGTACCCATACACTTTCAAGAGCTGATGGTCAATTTTTGTTCAACAGG